>JAPVLO010001954.1:0-48544 GCA_027257055.1 Cephalopachus bancanus
AATTATGAACTTTGGGTGCTAATAATGTGTCATTATAGGTTTATAAGTTGTAAAAAACAAATCAGTCAAAGGGGTGCTGATGTGGGGAGAGCCTGAGGCTAGAAGGGAAAGCAGGAAGTATATTAGAAATCTCCGTACTCCCTCACAATTGTGCTGTGAACTTAAAATTATTCTAAAAAATAAAGTCTATTTAAAGTGCACTGAAGGCAATCCCTTCAGGTCCTGCCCCCCCCACACACATACACACACACACACACACACACACACACACACACACACACACACACACACACTGTAGGAGATTTTCTGTCCTCTCAATAAATCCTGCTTTCTCAAAAAATAAAATAAAATAAAAATTAAAAGTTCACTGAAATATATAATTAAATATAGATATGTATATTTAACATCTTTACTATTTTAGGTGTACAGTTCAGTGGTTATATATTATATAAAGACATTAAAATTCATTTGTATATTTTACCTACATAAAAAATTAGATTTAAAAAGTAACTATATAGTCAAACTCTGGACATGTTATACTGTAACAGCTGTGTGAAAATCAATTATATCTGTTGTATGAAGGTTAAAAGACATAATGATTAAAAAACTATAGGTACAATAATTTGTTTTGGGAAACAAACTATAAGAGAGACAAAACATGTCAACAAAAACAAATTATGTAGAGGAAGTAAAAATGGAGCATTTGTGCAACTGGTCAAACTTACATTGTTATCAGTTTCAAATACACTGTTACTAGTATAAGATGTTTTATGTAAGCCTCATTGTAACCACAAAGCAAAAATCTTTAGTAGACACACAAAATATAAAACAGGGTTTTAAAGCACACCACTACAGAAAATCATCAAACCACAAAGGAAGCCAGCAAGAGAGGATGAGAAAAACAAAGGATATAAAAATTCACCATAAAACAATTAACAAAAAGGCAATAGTCAGTTCTTACTTGTGAAAAAGACTTCTTTAGTAAATGAATGATTATCTCTTTAAATGGTTCCTTACTGTAAGCAAATTTCAAAACCTTAGAAGTATTATTTCTTAAGGTATTGGGCCTTTAAGGTTCTGGATAGGAATTGATTCCCAGTTCCAATTTTCATAAGGGTGTCTCCTGCATTTTCTACGATTTTTATAGTTTGAGGTTTTACATTCAAGTCTTTGATCCATTTAGAGTTAATCTTTGTGTATGGTGATAGGTAGGGTTCCTGCTTCAATCTTCTGCAAGTGATCAGTCAGTTTTCCCAGCACCATTTACTGAATAGATTCTCCTCTCCCCAGTGGTTGTTGTTGGAGGCTTTGTCAAAGATGAGTTGGTTGAGAAATTGAGGCTTTGCTTCTAGAATCTCTATTCTTAGTCAGTCTGGTTAGAGGTCAGTCATTCTTGTTTATCCTTTCAAAAAATCAGCTTTTTGTTTCATTAACTTTTTTCTATATTTTTGTCTTCTTTATCCTGTTTTTGAGCTTTTACTTTGGTGAGCTGGGTTCGTCTGCTATAGCTAGAGTTTTGGTAGTCTTGCCTTTACAGCTCCCTTGGGTGATCTGTAAGGGACTTGTGATCACCAATAACTTTCTTATAGTATTATAATAAATGCTCAGGATCTGCTTATGAGTGAGAATATGTAGTACTCAGTTCTTTGTTTCTGTGATAGATCACTGAGTATAATAGACCCTAAATCCATTCAAGTTGCTGCAAAGTCCTTAATTTTGTCCTACTTTATTGCCGCATAATATTCCATGATATATATGTACCAATTTCTTTTATCCAGTCCACTTTCAATGGGTAGAACATTTGGTTTCATGTTTTTGTTACTGTGAATAGTACTGCAATAAACTTGTGTGTGTGGGTATCTTTTTTGTAGAATGATTTTAGTTCCTCTGAAGATAGTCTCAGAAGGGAGATTGTTGGGTCCTGTGGGTCATATAGACAAGTGAGACCTCATCAGACTAAAAAACTTCTGCAAAGCAAAAGAAAACATAAAAAGAGTGGTGAGGCTGCCCACAAAATGGGAAAAAATATTTGCTAACTGTATGTATATCTGACAAAGGCCTAACATCCAGCATCTACAAAGAACACAAATGTGCCAGAAGGAAAAAAACAAACAGCCCCATTAAAAAGTGGGCAAAAAATATGAATAGACACTTCTCAAAAGAAGACATACAAACACTCAACAGACACATGAAAAAATGTTCAGTCTCATCAGTCATCAAAGAAATGCAAATCAAAACAACATTGAGATACTGCCTAACTCCAATAAGAATGGCCATCATTAACAAAACAAAAAACAACAGACTGGAGAAGATGCACAGAAAAGGGAATGCTTCTACACTCTTGGTGGGAATGCAAAGTAGTTCAACTTCTATGGAAAACAGTGTAGTGATTCCTAAAAGATCTAGAAATTGACTTTTCATACAACCCAGCAATCCCCCTTCTAGGAATATATTGGGAGGAACTCAAATCACTCAACATGCACTGCACATGCATGTTTCTTACAGCACTGTTTACAATAGCAAAAGCATGGAACCAACCATGCTGCCCATCTAAACTGAACTGGATTTTAAAAAGGATATGGTATATATAACACAATGGAATTTTATGTACACAGCAATAAAGAAGGGCACAATTATGAACTTTGTAGCAACTTGAAAGGATTTAGAGTCTATAATATGCAGTGATTTATCACAGAAACAAAGAACTGAGTACCACCTGTCCTCACTCATAAGCGGGCTCTGAACATTTACCATAATACTGTAAGAAAGGAATTGGCAGTAGCCAGAAACTGCTGGGGGCAAGGGGGGAGGCACATAACATCAATAAGCGTACCTGATGTCAAACCAGGCAAAGTGGGAACCAAAGGGAGGCCCAAACTTTCCCTGTAAATGATCACTTGTATACCTAATCCTGAAATGTATCCCACATTCTTAAAATAAAATTTTTAAAAATGTTCAGTCTCACTAATCATCAAAGAAATGCAAATCAAAACCACACTGAGATACCACCTAACTCCAGTCAGGATGACAATTACTAATAACCCAAAAAACAGCAGATGCTGGAGAGCATGCAAGGGACAGGAAATGCTTCTACACTGTTGGTGGGAGTGTAAATAAACTCTGTGGAAAATAGTGTGGAGATTACTATTCTATATTTCAAAATAGCTAAGAGGGAAGAATTTGAATGTTCCCAGCAAGAAGAAAAGTTAAATATTTGAGGTGACAGATATCTTAATGACTCTGATTTGATCATTACACATTGTAGGCATGTATCTAAATATCACAAGTACCTTCCAAAATATGTAAAACTATTTTGGATCCAAAAAAAGTTGTTTAAAAGGAAATACTATCTTATAATCCATCATATTTATAGACTGAATGAAAAATCATTTATGTTAAAGATCTCACTTCCAAGGTGAAGTTTGTATTGGGAGATAGGGTCTTTAGGAGGTGATTAGTTCATAGGAACAGAGCAGGCATAAACAGGGTAACCGCCGGGCTCAGTGGCTCAGCCTGTAATCCCACACCTTTGGGAGGCTGAGGTGAGTGGATTGCCTGAGCCCGCGGGTTCAAGACCCGCCTGGGCAGCGAGACCTCATCTCTACAATAAATCAAAAAAATCAGCCAGGCATGGTAGCGCATGCCTGTAATTCCGGCAACTTGAAGGCTGAGGCGGAAGGATCGCCGGAGCCCAGCAGGTCGAGGCTGCGGTGGCCGGGAGTGGCCACTGCACTCCAGTCTGGGCGACAGAGTGAGACTCCAACTCAAAAAAAAAAAAAAAAAAAAAAGGTAACTGTTCTTCTAAAGATGCTATAAAAATACCCTTCATCCACTTCCAACTAGTGAAGATAGCTTAAGAAGACGTCTGTCTACAAGGAAACAGGCTTCCAGTCATTGATTCTGTCGATCCTTGATCAAGGACTTATCGTCTTCCAGTATTATAAAAAAATTTTCATTGTTTACAAGTCACCCAGTCTCTGGCAATTTTTTAAATCAGTTTTAATACACTAAGACACCAGTTAAATGTTCCGTAGTTTGTTGTTATTAAGCCACTACTATGTTTTTAGCTACTATTCTAAAATTGGACATTCAAGAGTTTAAAAAGAGAGATAATCTCTCATTTTATGGAACTTACATTCTAGTGGAGTGAGACAACAAATAAACAAGGTCATGAATAGTATGTTATATGATACCAATTTCTAAGGAGAAAAATGCAGTAAAGTAAAGCAGATGAGGTCTAGGCATAGAGGATTGTTATTTAATATCATGTCATCTGCAATTTTGACAAAAAGAAGGCATAGGGTTCTCCCATACCTGGGAATTGAATTAGTTCTCCCTATGGCCTCAATGTTCACCCCAGACACCACTCAAAAAGGGAAGAAGATTTCAGTCCTGCATGAGCACAGCACTTGGTGCATCCATCCCAATCCACTTAACCTCAGGGCCCTTCCAGTAACCCTGGTCAACTGTGGAACGCAAACAGCAGTACCTTCTAGTCATGAAATACACCCTATGGTCCAGTCAGATAAGAGATATTGTAGTGTCCATCCAGCAGCTCAGCCTGATTGCAGAACTCAGTCGATGGTCTCATCAGAAGCACAGTCTAGTCAGCTACTCCATCCAAATTGAGAACCAAGGCAGCAGCTCAACCATTCTGAAAAAATGAAAGTAAGCTCTGCTTTTTCTGGGTCATTACCAGCTGGCCAAAACCTTAGGCAATACTAAATAGTGAAAATCTATCCCTGTCAAAGAATACTTGTAAAAGGCAGAAGAGATGCTCTTCCAAATGGATCTTTCCTCTATAGACACAAATTTATTGTTACAAAGAGTTTCAAAATAGCCAGCTAAAGATCAGAAAGTTGTATTTTGGAGACTGATATCATTCGGGGGTGATGTTTTTAATTTATCTTGTTTCTTAATTTGATTACTGACTTTAGGGTCTAGCCCTTTTTAATAAATAGAATCAAGAAAGCTTTCTCTATGCCTGCTTGACCTGGGAGCCTAACTTTTATAATCTATTGCCTTTAGAGTGGGATGGTAACTAAGTGAAAAGATTGGTAGATTTAATTTTCTTATTGATTAATCACCTAAACTTTTCATTTTGTCTTTTGTAAAAATCCTTTTAAAAGAAAATTTTTAAATTTTTCAAAATTTTTAGCTGGGTATAGAATTATAGGTGGCTCACACCTATAATTCCAGTACTTTGGGAGGCTGAGATGAGAGGATTGCCTGAACCCAAGGGTTTGAGACAGCCTGGGAAACTTGGAAAAACTTCATCTCTATAATAAATAAAGTACAGGTCATGGTGGTGTGTGCCTATGGTTCCAGCTACTTGGAAGCCTAAGGCAGAAGGATTACCTGAGACCAGCAGGTCAAGGTTGCAGTGTTCGTGATCATGCCATTGCTCTCTTGGATGACAGAGTGAGAATCTGTCTACAAAAAAAAAAGCATATTTTTTAAAGCTTCTGCACATTAGTAGGCATCCCAGGGAAGGCCTAATCTGGGGGCCTTGCACTTTAGCTCTTTCACAATGTAGAGCCACTTCCAAAAAACATGCAAAATAAAGCGATACTTAGATAACACCTCCAAAGCTGGCAATAGTTGAGGTACAACCCACATGCATACCCAGCCACATTCTTGGAGATCCTAAATTTTTGGTTGCCATTTTTTACATACAGAGCCAATCACCCATGTATCAGTCTTTCATTTAGGAAGCCAAAGCTGAAACAACCTATATAAAATGAACATAGAACCAAGGGGTAAAAGCTGTGGAGAAGTCTGAATCTTACAAAGTTGCAGCGATGGTTAGAAATTAACAAATATGTTATTTCTAACTTTACTCTTCTCCTTGCAGAACTGTTTACAGATAGAGATTTGAGTAATAAACTCTGACCTTGTTTCTCTTGTCCAAATTCCTAAGTCAGAGGCTTGATAAGTAATGACCAATAAAGACTTATTGGATATTTTTAATAACCCCATATAATAAAGCTTGTTTTTCAACCTGATCTTCACATAGCATCGCACACAGATCAAGGAAATCAAAGTATGTTACGACCCTGCAAAGCCCTCTCTTTGGGTACCAAATTCTGGGTATTTTTGCAAAATACTTATCTATTTTCTCTGAAGTTTATCACCTATGAGACTTCAACTACATATCAAGAAACAGGATTTTTCTACTCCCTTATTCAATAGGACATCTTCTCTATTTCTTTCAAAATTCCCTAGATAAGACCCTAACTCTTGCTACTAATTTCCAGTCAGGAAATCTTTGAATTCACATAGAACCTACAAGCCCATGCTTGAAGATATCCTGCCTTCCCAGGCTGTACCAACATAAATCTCATATATATTGGTTTATAAGTTTTTTAAAACATTTGTCCCCCCAGAATGTATACAACCAAGCTTCAATTCAACCACCCTGGACACAGGCTCTCAAGACTTCTTAGGGTTGTGTCTTGGGCCTGGTCAGTCACACTTGGTTCAGAATAAACCTCTTAAAGCATATTTGGTTGAAATTGGAATTTTTTTAATCATCACACTTCAACAAAGAGCGATTGATTGTCTAAATGTCCTAACCCTTGGAGGGAGAGAAGCTGCTTTTGAAATTGATAAACATATTTTCCCTTAAACAATGAACCTAAGATAACACAGAGCTCCTTGATGGCACCTTGAAGTTTGATTGGCCACCTGAAGGTTATGAGCACCATTGAACACCAGAGAACCCACCTCCCCCAAACCTTATCTCTATAACGCTTTACTGCTCAGGTGTCTGTAGCCAGTGGACTCAGGACTTCCTTTATTGTTAGCCTTTCTATTGTAAAACCTCAAAGTGGTGTTTGATATGTTCTTCAGATTGTGCATTCTAATGGACACATGACCCCACCCAGATCTGGTCACATACCAAAGAGCTGACTCTAGTGACCTGTGACCCCTTCCCAGAAATTGGCTCTGTGCACAGAGACAGTTTTGATATCCCAATGATTACATGAATGCGCAATCAGCAATTCACATCCTCTAGCCCACCAAATTATTCATTTAAAAACCCTAGCCTAACCCTGCCACCATCCTGAAGGTAGTGCAGGAAAGTGCTCCAACTTGCTGACCATGGAGCAACAGACCCAATCTCTGTGAACTGTGGATCAACTACTCAAGGGTGGATCATGACCCAAGAAGAAATATCCAGAAAGCATAAACTTTGGAAGGAATTGGCAGGTGCTGAGTCCCAGGCACCCAGCCCCTACCCTGATCCAGCCAAGGGACAAAGGGTGTGGTCAGAAAAGGATGAGGAAGGACTCCAAAGAGATCAGTGGTGAGTGGGGCTGGCCCAATTCCCCTCCTCCCAGCAATCCTCTGAACATAAGACCCACACAGCTATGGTATGACTGAGAGGGACAAACCCAGGCAGAGCCTGGATGTCAGTCACAATAAGAGAACTCCATTCCAGATAGGCCTGGCTGGGGCACCCCTGCAAATACATACCTGGAGAAGAGACAATCCACCAAAGGGGATCTCCCTGACCAAACAAGAGTGGAAGGGAAAGGGTGCGACCCCATCCTACCCTCACTGCCCCTCCTCCTTCCCTGTTGGGACACTGGAGCAAGAGTGAAAGAGGTGGAAGCTCTGCAGGAGGTAGTAGAGCAGAAGAGAGGAACAATTACAGAGCCTGCTACAAGAGAACAGGCTTTTTTTTCTTTTTTTAATTTGTAATTATTTTTAATATTTAAAAAAAATTTGCCTGTTTGTTAGTTCATCTATTTTTTAAGTTTTCCTTTGTGTGTGAATGTGTATATGAGGATTTGATCTGCACCCCCCCTTTATTCTCCTTTTGTTTTTTGTTTTCTGTTTATGTGTGTTTGTGAATGATTGCATGTTTATCTTTGTTTTTTTGTTGTTGTTGGTTTGTTTTTGCTCTTTTGTTCTTCTCTTTTATTTTGTTTTTTTTTGTTTGTTTGTTTTTTTCCAGTCTTTCTCTTTTTCTTCTCCATTCATTTTGTGCTAGGCGTGCGTGTGTGTGTTTAGTTTTCCTGGGGTTTTTTGGTTGTTGTTGCTTGTTTTGTTCCACTTGTTTCTATTCCAGTTTGTTTTGTGGTGTGTATTATGTCTGTGTGTGTTCAATTGTTTTTTGCTTTGGTTTCTGCTTTCATTGTTCTATTTTTTTTTCTTTTTAAAAAAATTCTTAGCCAGGCTCGGTGGCTCAGCCTGTAATCCCGCGCCTTTGGAAAGCTGAGGTGAGTGGATTGCCTGAGCCTGCGGGTTCGAGACCCACCTGGACAGGCAAGACCTCATCTCAACAATAAAATCAAAAAATTAGCCAGGTGTGGTAGCGCACGCCTATAATTCTGGCTACTCGGAAGGCTGAGGCAGAAGGATTGCCGGAGCCCAGCAGGTCGAGGCTGCGGTGGCCGGGAGCAGCCACTGCACTCCAGTCTGGGTGACAGAGTGAGACTCCAACTCAAAAAAAAAAAAAATTCTTGTCCATCTTATTTCATTCAATTTTATCTGTGCTCCTCATTTCTATCACTGTATCATGGACTCAAGGGGTATGCATATGTACCCGTTGCATTGTCATATAGAGTGGTGGTGGAAAGTGCATCTCAGGGAACACATGACACAATCAATGAGCACTGTGATTTGCAAGTAGTTTCTGAAACCTCTCTCTCCATCCCCTACCTTATTCAATTTTCAATACTACAAGAGACAGCAAAGCTTCCAACCCACAGTCCTGTTTCAAAATAGAACAAATACAGAGCCTGGATCAGGAAAAAATTGAGGGCTAAGCAAACATCAGAAGGTAAAGCCTCTCCCACTGACACTGAATAATGGAACTAAACAGAAAAGCAAGAGATCTGTCACAAATGAGGAAAACCCAACAGAAGACCACAGGTAGTTTCATGTGTAAAAAGAGAAAACACCTAAAGAATCATGCCTCAGAATCCAAACAATGGAAGTCACCAACAACTGGCCTCAGAATACGACAGGGGTTAGGGAATGGAAGGAAAGAGTGAATAAGACTTAAGAAAGACAAGCTGCAACACTGAAAGAACTTGTAACAGAGATTTTGGACATAAAAAATTTCATCCAAGAAATAAATAATAAGATGACAAGCATGGAAAGCAGAATTAATCAGGCCAAAGAAAGAATCTCAGAACTTGAAGACCAGAACATGGAATTAACCCAATCTGTAAAACCTAAAAAGAAAACTCAGAAAGAAAGAACAAAGCCTACAAGAGATGTGCGATTCTATCAAAGGGCCAAATCTAAGACTGATTGGTGTTCCAGAAAAAGAAAGGGAAATCATAAACACCTTGGAACAAGTATTCCAGGAGGTAATCCAAGAAAAACTTCCCCATATCAATAGAGATGTAACCAGCCAATACAAGAGATACAGAGAACCCTCAGGAGACATCAAATGAGAAAACCAACCCCTAGACACATAGCAATTCCACTACAAAAAGTAGGTACAAAAGAAAAAATTCTAAAGGCATCAAGAGAGAAAGGTCAGACTACCTACTGGGGAAAACAATAAGAATAGTAGCAGACCTATCGGCAGAAACACTATAAGCAAGAAGGGACTGGGGTTCAATATTCAAAGTCCTCAAAGATAAACAATTTCAACCAAGAATTTTCTACCCGGTCAAGTTCAGCTTCATCAGTGATGGAGAATTAAAATCCTTTCCAGACATCCAATCCCTAAGAGATTATGCAGCTTCCAAATCAACTCTACAGGAGCCACTTAAAAAGGTATTAAGCACAGAAGAAAGAAAAAAAAAGAATGACCACACATTCCCCAAGAGAATAGCAGAGCACAGAATCAACAGAGAATACAGTGCAACAACAAACTTGAAAACACACACACAAAATATATCAACCCCAAAGACAAAAGAAAATGAGCAAAGAAAAAAACTTTATAAAAAAAATTATGACGGGGATAAACAACCACATTTCAATTATCACCCTGAATGTGAAAGTACTAAATCCAGCACTGAAAACACACAGAATGGCAAACGGATAAGAAAACATGACCCAATTATTTGCTGCATCCAGGAACTCATCTCACCACAAGGGGAAAACAGATTCTAACAAAAAGGATGGAAAATGAGTTTTCAGGCAAATGGATCACAAAAGAAGGCAAATCATGATCCTAATTTTATGGCAAAACAAGCTTTAAGCTATAAAAAATTTTAAAAGGAAATTACATAATGATAAAAGATTCAATCCATCAACAAGAAATATCCACCCTACACATATATACACACTACACAGGAGCACAAGCATTTATAAAATAAATACTAAGTAAACTAAAAAAAGATATTGATTCTAATACTAATATAGCAAGGGACTTGACTATCCCACTAACACCCCCTAGATAGATCATCAAGGCAAAAAATCAACACGGAGATACAGAACCTAAACTTGACACTTGCCCAAATGGACTTAATAGATACCTAAAGATTATTCCAAAAACAACCGTAGAATATGCATTCTACTCATCACCACATGGAACATACTCTAATATCAATCACATCCTTGGCCCAAAACCAAGCATAAATAAATTCCATATGGTTGAAATATTACCATGCACCTTCTCAGACCACAATGGAACAAAAATAAATATCAACACCAACAAAATTTCCCCAAAACTCACAAAGACAAGGACACTAAACACCATGATGTAGCTTAACTACTGGATCAACACTGAAATCAAAGCAGAAATTTAAAAATTCCTGGAAACAAATGAAAATTAAGAAACATCTTATCAAAACCTCTTGATGCCATGAAAACAGTTCTAAGAGGGGAATTTATATCTCTACAAGAACACATCAAGAAAATGGAAAGATCACAAGCTGAGAACCTAAGAAATCACCTCAGAGAGCTAGAAAGAGAAGACCACCAAAATCCTAACTTTAGCAGAAGAATTCAAATCACCAATATAAGAGCCCAAATATGGGACATAGAAGACAAAGTATTACAGAAAACATCAACAGAAGAAGTTGGTTCTTTGAAAGAATTAACAAGACTGAAGGACTCCTAGTCAGAATGATCAAGAAAAAGAGAGAAAAAGCCCCCCAAAAAACACAATCAGAAATATAAAAGATCAAATCACAGTTGACCCCAAAGAAATACAAAAGATTATTAGGTATTACTATGCACACCTGTATGGAAACAGACTTCATAACCCAAATGAAATGGAGGACTTTCTGACATCACCCAACCTCCCCAGATTGAAACAAGAAGACATTGAGACACTAAATAGACCAATAACAACTCAGGAAATTGACTCTGTCATCCGAAAACTACCCACAAAAAAAAAACCCTGGTCCAGATGGCTTTCCAGCAGAATTGTACAAAACATACAAGAAGTAGCTGATACCAATCGTATTGAAAGTATTCCAGGCAATTGAGAAAAACAAAATTCTCCTCAAATCATTTTATGAAGCTAACATCACACTGATACCCAAACTGGGTAAAGATCCAACCAAAAAAAGAGAACTACAGCCAATATCCCTTATGAACATAGACACAAAAATTCTCAATAAGATTCTAGTAAATTGGATCCAAAAACACATCTCAAAAATCATCCACCATGACCAAGTAGGTTTCATTCTCAGGATGCAGGGCTGGTTCAACATTCATAAGACCATAAATGTAATTAAATACATCAACAGATGTAAAAACAAGAACCACATGATTATCTCATTAGATGCAGTAAAAGCTTTTGATAAAACCTAGCATCCCTTCTTGATTAAAAACCCTCAAACACCTAGGTATAGAAGGAACTTACCTCAAAATAGTAAGTGCCATCTATGATAAACCTACAACTAACATATTGCTAAATGGACAGAATATGCAAACATTTCTCTTGAAAACTAGAACAAGACAAGGCTGCCCATTCTCAACTCTCTTGTTCAACAATGTGTTGAAAGTCCTAGGTAGAGTAATTAGACAAGAGAAGGAAATCAGCGGTATCCAAATAGGAAAAGAGAAAGTCAAGTTATCCCTCTTTGCTGGTGATATGATCCTATGCCTTGAAACTCCAAAAGAATCTGTCAAAACCTGCTTGCACTGATAAAGGACTTGCCAAAGACTTGGGATACAAAATAAATGTGCAAAAGGGCTGGGCTCAGTGGCTCACCTGTAATCTCAGCACTTTGGGAGGATGAGGCGAGTAGATTGCCTGAGCCCTCAGGTTTGAGACTCACCCAACCAACTTGGTGAGACCTCGTCTCTACAATAAATCAAAAAAATTAGCTGGGTGTAGTAGTGTGCACCTGTAGTTCCGGCTACTTGGAAGGCTGAGGCGGAAGGATCACTGGAGCCCAGCAGGTCGAGGCTGCAGTGGCTGGGAGTGTGCCACTGCACTCCAGTCTGGGTGACAGAGTGAGACTCCAACCCCCCCGAAAAAATTGTGCAAAAGACAGTTGCATTCTTATATACCAACAACAAGTAGGCAGAGAATCAAATAAAAAGCCACATCCTATAAAATAGCCACACACAAAAAAAGAAATATCTCCGCATCTTCCTAATCAGAGAAGTGAAAGAACTTTACAATGAGAACTACAAAACACTACTCAAAGAAATCCAAGGAGGCACAAACAAATGGAAATATATTTCATGTTCATGAATAGGAAGAATTAACATTGCTAAAATGTCCATTCTACCAAAGGCAATCTACAGATTCAACACAATACCCATTATGCCTGCTGCACAGAGAGGGCCAAATGTACTGAGACAACAATGCTGCAATAGAGTGGTGCATTTAGTCCATTCGCATTCAGGTTAATTATTGAAATGTGGGGTTTATCCCTTTCATGAGGTTCTTACAGAATTGTTGTTGTTCCTGTTTATTTGTTGTCTTTCCTTTGGTTTGGGGGTTGCTTCATGTGTGTTTTCTATCTTTTCCCTGTACTATTTTGAAGAACATTGTCATTCTTTTCTCCTTTTCTTCTGTGTTTAATACTTTCTTAAGTGTTTCTTGTAGAGGTGGTCTGGAGGCAGCATAAGTTCCTAGGGATTGGATGTCTGGGAAAGATTTTAATTCTCCCTCACTGATGAAATTTAGCTTGGCTGGGTAGGTTATTCTTGATTGAAATTGTTTATATTTGAGAACTTTGAAGATTGGGCTCCAAGCTCTCCTAGCCTGAAGTTTCTGTAGATACATTTGCTGCTATTCTAATTAGTCTACCCTGGTAGGTAGTCTGAACTTTTTCTCTTACTGCCTTTAGGATTTTTTCTTTTATATATACTTTAGGTGAATTATTATGTGTCTGGGAGTTAGTCTTCTCATTTGTTGTCTTGCAGGGGTTCTATGAATCTCTTGTGTTTGAATTTTTGCATCACTGATGAGATGAGGGAAGTTTTCTTGAATCATTTCATGGAATGTTTTTTCCAGTGTGGTCTTGTCTCTCTTTCTGCCTCAGGAAGTCCAATTAGTCTTAGGTTTGGTCTCTTGAAGTAATTGTTCATCTCTTGAAAGTTTTGTTCTGTCTTTTTAAGCTTCTTTTCTATGTTTTTGACATTTTGGGTTAGTTCTGTATTTTGGTCTTCAAGTTCTGATATTCTTTCTCCTGCTTGGCTAATTCTACTTTCCATTCTTATTAGTTTGCTATTTATTACTGCTGTTATTTCAGTTATCATCTCCTTCCTATTTTCCTTTTGTCTCTCCTCAATTCTTTTGTTCTCTGTATTAATATTTTGATGTCTGCGTTTGTCATATGTGACCAGTCATTCTGGGAGCTCTTCATTGTTTCCATTCCAAAGTCTGTTTTCTCAGTGTCTGACCTAGGGGTCTGTGTGAGACCTATATTCTTCTTTTGATTTTTCTTCATTTGTGTAGATTTTCCTCCCCACTTTTTCCTTGCACCCCCATCTTCTTTAATTCCGTTGTTCAGGGTGGAAGGGTTGATTTT
The DNA here is from genome assembly GCA_027257055.1 of Cephalopachus bancanus. Taxonomy (NCBI): domain Eukaryota; kingdom Metazoa; phylum Chordata; class Mammalia; order Primates; family Tarsiidae; genus Cephalopachus; species Cephalopachus bancanus. Next base: position 13,908 of record JAPVLO010001954.1, read on the forward strand.
ACTTCTGTTTATTCAATCTCCTATTCTTCCTTATGTATATCCTCTAGCTTTGTTCAATTCTGGAGCTGGACTGTAGGTCGGGGGTGATCCTTTTTGCAGTTTTGAGATTTATTTGAGGGGGGAGCTGTGATTCAAAATCTATCTGCAGATCCCAGTATCCACCGACAGGTGTGTGGATAATCTGGAACCCACTTCCCACTGACTTACAATCTGTCCATACAGTGGGATTATAGGTTTACTCCCTAAAAGCAAAATGAGGTAAGAAAAGGGAAAGGAATGAAACAGGGATTTGAGGGAAGAGGGAGGTGGAAAGAGCGAGAAGACAAGAGGGAAAACAGACAAATGTACCAACTAACAAATGAAAAGAGACAAAAGACAGATATGAGTAAAAAGAAAAAGAACAACAACAACAACAAACAAACCAACAAACATACGAAAAAACTAAAACATACAATCATACAGACATACAAGCTAACCAACCTTCTTATTGTGTACTATTCCCCTATACAAAGATGAGGTCTAAAGAAAAAAATATAAAATAGAATAGAATAAAGTCAGTAAACTAACAGAAACAAAGTAAGTATGAAAACGTTATTGATAAAAGTAAGAAGAGAGAGAAAAGGGAAAAAAAGATGGGTAAGGCCAACAGACAAATAATTTTTTTTTTTTTTTTTGAGTTGGAGTCTCACTCTGTCACCCAGACTGGAGTACAGTGGCCGCTCCTGGTCACTGCAGCCTCGACCTGCTGGGCTCTGGTGATCCTTCCACCTCAGCCTTCCAAGTAGCTGGAACTACAGGCATGCGCTACCACACCGGGCTTATTTTTTGATTTATTGTAGAGATGAGGTCTCGCCAAGTTGCCCAGGCGGGTCTCGAACCCGCAGGCTCAGGCAATCTTTTAATAATTCAACTCAGGAGTGAAAGATCACAGAGAAAGGGATGTACTGTGCAGAGGTTCAAATAGTGAAATATTTGCTGTTGAGATGTGATGAAAGCTAGTTAATAAACATTGTGTCTAGCCACATAATAAATTCTCAATAACTAGCAAATGAAAAAAGAAAGTAAGGATAAATACTTGCTCTAAGTAAAGGTGAAATCATCAAGGTCACAGACAAAAAATTAAAAGTTCCCTGTTTTTAAAAAAATTGTGTTTGTTTTTGAAAGACTTAGAAAAGCTCAGTGTTAACTTGGGGGTGGGGGAAGGGGAAATGTAATGTATGAGTCAAAACCTTGAAGGACCTTATAATTTCAGCAGCCAGCATTTCATCTCACTAATAATTCCAGATAATCAAGCAGGGAGAGAAAAGAAAACCACATGAAGAGAATATGCCAAGTTGGAAACAGCTAGCCACCATTTCCAGAATGAAAAATCACCATAGAAGGTTATGCTGACTCTATCCAACATGGATCTACCACCGTGGATCACTTCAACTTCAGCTTCATTAGATCAGGAGCTTACTTTCCTAAATTCAATTGCTTGCAAAGTTTCTTGTTTCCATTTAGGATATGTTGGAATATGTTGTTGTCCTCAATATTTTAGTGACTCTACTGCTGGGGCGGGGGCGGGGGGGGCACATGACATCTATCGGGTACCCAATAGACTATTATAGTACCCAAACTTTACCTGTATGATGACCACTTATGTACCTAGCCCTGAATTGTACCCAACATCTTTAATATACAAATAATATTTTAAAAATAACTGTGTGCATGATGCAAACTATATATATATAGAGAGAGAGAAAGATTTTAGTGACACTAATTGTGAAAAACTCATGTTAACTGAACCTAATATGATCACCATTTCATCAGATACTAGAGATAGGCTATGTCTTTGTCCAATCCCTCAACAGGCACTGGTCAGAGAAAAGTTAAGATCATGGCCATGGCCTGAGGAACTCTGACCTGAGGGCAATATTTACATATATTGTATAAATATAGACAGTCTCTGTGATACTTCTAAACATTCAGGATTCTAAGGAGCCTGGGGTTCTATCAATAATTGCTTCCCATCATCATCACTAAATCCCTGATTAAATACGTGCTGAGCTATCCTAAACTGGCTCCCAGAACACTGCTTCAGAGAGATTTCCATAGAGTTGGAATGCAGGCATTTAGGAATTCTCTGCAGTGGTGTCAGGAGATCCAATCCCTTCTCACAGCAAAAGTGAGACAAAAAAACCTCTGGACAAAAATTCTTCCAAAGGCTAGGATTGGGCCAGGCATGGTGGCTCATGCTTGTAATCCCAGCAATTTGGAAGACTGAGGTAGGAGAAACGTTTTAGCCCAGGAGTTCAAAACCAGCCTGGGCAACATAGCAAAACTTCATCTCTACAAAAATCTAAAAAATTAGCCAGGTGTGTCAGTAGCCCCAGCTACTTGGAAGGCTGAGGCAAAAGGATCACTTTACCCCAGGGAGTCAAGGCTGCAGTGAGCCATGTACTGCATGTACATGTACTGCATGTACTGCATGTACATGTACTGCATTCCAGCATGGGTGACAGAGTGAGACCTCAACACAAATGCACACACACACACAGATTTTTCTTCTTTAACTGCCTCCCAAAACAAGAATGGGGAACACTTTCCTTACGTCTTCCAGACTGACTATAGTCACTACCAACAACTCCTCAGGGGTTCAACCTGGACTCTCATCTGAGTTATTCCAAGTCCCTCCTCAGCCAAAATACTCGGATCTATCCTGAGCAACTTCTCTGAGGTATCAGGTGGATACTCGGAGTCAGTGAATACCAAACGTTGGGAGGTAAGCACAGTCTGGCTTGGGTGCAGGACTAAATGGGTGAATTATCTGTTAAAAAAAATTTTTTTAGCCGGGCTTCGTGGCTCACCCTGTAATCCCATGCCTTGGGAGGTTGAGGTGAGTGGATTGCCTGAGCCCACGGGTTCAAGACCCGCCTGGGCAACTTGGCGAGACCTCATCTCTACAATAAATCAAAACATTAGCCAGGCATGGTAGCGCTCACCTGCAGTTCCAGCTACTTGGAAGGCTGAGGCAGAAGGATCGCCGGAGCCCAACAGGTTGAGGCTGTGGTGGCCAGGAGCGTGCCACTGCTCTCCAGCCTGGGCGACAGAGTGAGACTCCAACTCAAAAAAAAAAAAAAATTTTTTTTTAAGTCCAGGCACAGTAACTCACACCTGTAATCCCAACAATGTAGGAGGCTGAAGCAGGAGGGCTGCTTGAGCCAAGGGGTTCAAGACCAATCTGGGCAACATAATGAGACCTGATTTCTACAAATAATAATTTTTTTTTAGATAGCAAAACATGGTAGCACATGCCTGTAGTCTCAGGTACTCAAGAGGCTGAAATAAAAGGATCAACTGTGCTTAAGAGTTGAATGCTGCCGGGCTTGGTGGCTCAGCCTATAATCCCGCGCCTTTGGAAGGCTGAGTTGAGTGGATGGCCTGAGCCCGTGGGTTTGAGACCCACCTGGGCAACTTGGCAAGACCTCATCTCTACAGTAAATAAAAAAATTAGCCGAACGTGGTAGCACGCACCTGTAGTTCCAGCTACGTGGAAGGCTGAGGCGGAAGGATCGCCGAAGCCCGGCAGGTCGAGGCTGCGGTGGCCGGGAGTGGCCACTGCACTCCAGGTTGGGTGACAGAGTGAGACTTCAACTCAAAAAAAAATAAATAAATAAAAAGAGTTGAATGCTGAGGTGAGCCATGATCATGCCATAGCACTCCAGTCTGGGCAACTTTGACTCAAAATAACATTTTTTTAAAATAGTAATGAAATGAACTAGAAATCAATCTGATTTTTGTTAAAATCTTGTACAACAATTACAGACAGTGTCAGTGATGCAGTAACACAAAAAAATCTTTTGTTGGTCTAAGTTCTAAGCAATTTTACATTTACTGTTGAGTTATAATAATATGTATGCAGGCTTGAAATTATCACTTTTTACACTAACTCACTAAAAAGTATTTTATGCTACATGAAAGTTAATTTGTACTAATTACACACCACTCTGACACACATACTACTTTTGATATAAATTCATAAGAGTTTAATCAACTATCAAGCTCACCTCAGGTATATGTCAATACTCCAAGTCATTGCACAATATACCCCTGCTTGTAAACAGTACAATCTTAGTTGAATGAGATTTTTTAGGGGAGTTATTGTATTAAATTCCAGACAAGACTAATCAAACACAAAAATATTTGCAAATAGCCAGAATAAGCCTTTAACAACATGTAGTCAGTAAAACATCAACTTTTCAAATTGTGCCTTTGATATCAGCTCACAGAAATGTGAAGAAAGCCAGTAGTAACTCTGAAAATATAAAATGTAAGAAAATTAACATAGAATATATAATTAAATCTCGAAGACTGCCAGAAGAGACAACAGATGATGGTCTTGTATTCCCAGAAGTGTCAAAATGACAATATTGGGTGTATACTTGTTTTCACCAAGTGGACACTGCTCCTAAAACAATGGATCCAATAATGTCAGTATCAATGCTAATTTTCATTGATTGCTGCAGAAGAAAATCTTCAAAAGCCTTTACCAGTAGACATTCATGATGAAGTATTTGGTGAAAGTTTATAATTGTGAAGAATGTTGAAACTTCCAAGAATTATCACCAAGTATTTATGATGAACATCTTAGTGAAAGTTTATAATTGTGAAGACTGTTGAAACTTCCAAGAATTATCACCAAATAAACAAGACATGGATGGCATTGTAATTTTTGTAATTTATTGTGAAGTATGACTTGTATGAATCTCTGCGAATCTATCCATATTTTTATGACTTCCTATTTGTATATCTGTTGCCTCACATGAAATAACCTTTTCAAAATTAAAATTAGCAAAGAATTGTTATTTCATTACCTACAAGCTAAGACAGAGCATCAAATCGAACTATACTGTCTACTGAACACAAATATGAAATGGTTTCCTAAGGTTGCTATAACAAAGTATCACAAACTGTTGAACTTAAAACAACAGAAATTTACTGTCTCAAGGCTCTGAAAGGTAGAAGTAAGAAACTGACGCATCAGCAACAGTCATGTTCTCTGAAGAATCTGGAAAAGTATATGTTCTATACCTTTCTCTTAGCTTTCGGTGTTTCCCAGGAATCGGATGGTGCTAATTCATTGATTTGCAGCTGCATGACTCTAATCTCTGCTTTCATGGTCACATAGCATTCTCCTTGTAAGCCTCTGTATTTACCAGGTTTTTGCCTCACGTTGTGATTAATCTCTGGATCTTCACAGTCTTTTTATAAAGACACCCGTCATTGTGGACTAGGGGCCCACCTACTACATTACGACCTTACCTTAACTAATTACATGTGCAATGATCCTATTTCCAAATGAGATCATATCTGAGTTAGGTTAGGACTTAGCATATAACTGGGTTTTTTGGCGGTGGGGGGGCCGCGGGGAAGACGATTCTACGCATGACAAGGAGCATTTCACAGTCATTGCAAATATGCACATGTTAAAGACTCAAAATCAAAGTATAATATAGTATTGCTTATTTCTTTGACACATAAATGTGTGGGTATAATTTCCTTTTTTAATTACTAGTGTGATTAAGACTATTAATCCTTTACTTTTCCTTTAAATGCTGTAATTTTTTTTTAACTGAAATGATTATTTCAACAAAAGATAATTCTTGCTATCTGCTATTTCTTTACCGGGCATCGTTGTTACTCATTTTACCATAGCTGCTGAATATCATTGTGCTAAAAAGCGAGGCGCGTAGGCGTCCGCCACGCCAGCTGGCGGCATCTTGACCCGGCAGGGTCATCAGCCTGCTGGATCCCCAACCCTCTGATACTTTCCTCTGATACTCTGATACTCACCTTCCCAGCAGGCTCCGCGACGAAGCTTCCCATAGGCTTACAGGATGAAAGAGGAACAGCACAGAGAAACCCCATGGCCGTCTTATTCCATAGTAGATCTCTCGGGTTCTCTGGCCTGCCACTGAACCTTCGCGGAGCCGGAAGCCGACCCAGCTGCGCCTCAAGAAAAGGTCAACGCCCGGTCTCCACGGTTCACCTAATGGCCAGCGAGGCGGGCTCCGATACGCACAAATATGCCCCCCCACGGAGTCCTGGCGCATGCGTCCCCTGAAAGTGCCTCCGCCCGGGCCTCTCCTCCAGGAGTTTCCAGTTCCGGCTTTCTTTTTTTTCCTGAGTTGGAGTCTCAATCTGACCCAGACTGGAGAGCAGTGGCCGCTCCCGGCCACCGCAGCCTCGACCTGCTGGCTCCGGCGATCCTTTCGCCTCAGCCTTCCAAGTAGCTGGAATTACAGGCGCGCGCTACTACGCCCGGCTAATTTTTTTTTTATTGTATAGATGAGGTCTCGCCAAGTTGCCCAGGCGGGTCTCGAACCCGCGGGCTCAGGCAATCCGCTCAACTCAGCCTCCCAAGGCGCGGGATTACAGGCTGAACCACTGAGCCCAGCTTTCAAGGGACAGAAAAAAATCGGGGATTTGCAGCCGCGGTCGCTGCCGCCGCCGTCTCTCATGATCATTTCGCCATCTGGGCCTTGGTCCCGAGTCCCGCATCCACCTTTTAGGGAACTTGCGTTTCTCACGAATCTCCCAAAGCTCACCTTTGCTCCCTGCGAAGGAGGGTGTTGTTGGAGGAAGGGAAACTGAGCAGAATTAAGCTAGGCTACTCGCTTATGAATCAGTGTGGCAGGAGCGCATCGAGGCGGTCGTGGGCGCTCGTGGACGAGATGAGGGGCCTCGCCGAGTAAGTGAGGAGAGGGGCCCATTGTCCACTTCGCGGGTCTGGCCTTAGGGGACCGGGTCTGTCTGCAGGTTGGAAGAGAATGGGACCGCTCTGGTAGCCCCTTCCCCAGGTCTGAATCCACTAGTACCCTGAGCTGAGCCCGCTCCTCCAGCGCCTCCTATGGAAGACTATTAGGGCTGTGGAGTTAGGGCATTCGAGATGCTTTGCTGGTGAAAGGAATGAATGGCGGTCCAGCATTAGAGAAATTTGATTGGTACCTTTTCTTGTTGGGATTCCATGATATGTCCTCACAGCTTCCGTGTTTTGTCTCCCTCACATATTAAGGAAAACTGGGAGACACCAACCAAGGAGCCATGCGAGATAGCTGACTTCTAGTTCAGGGTGAGTGTGTCCTATCTGCCCTCCCAAATCGCACTCTTTGCTCCCTGCGAGGAAGTGGGTTGTTGGAGGAAGAGGAGCTGGGCCAAATTAAGCTAGGCTACTCACGTATGAAAAGTGTTGTGAACTCAGAAATGTTGTCTTAAGTTAGTTGAATTCGATGTGAATGTGCCTCTGCATAGCTGCCAATGAATGACTCCACTGTGTAACTTTGACTCTACCAGACTGATAGGTGGAGTAGTCGACCTCTGTATATTTTGCGGAGCTTACCTTTGGGTTTTGCTGAAATTTAAATGCCTCTATATTTGTGCCTGACTCTGCTGTTTACTGGGTAACTCTCTCCCTTAGGAGAAGGATTTGATGTCCAAGCTTTTTGAGTACTGGCCACTTAGTGCCAAGGTTAGAATGGGAACTGCACAAGAATGCTGCAGATCCCAAATGAAGAAATAAGCAGCATCCAGCCAAAATGGCAGTGATTGAGTGCAAAGGGAACTGCCTTCCACCCCAGCTTCTACCTCCAGAGACAGCAACCTTACACTTCTCAACCAGGGACTGGGGCAGGACCTCAGCCAGAACAAGGAGGCAGCATCCACACCTCCCACACAGCTCAAACACCAGGGATTTAACCGGATCTAAAGTGTCTGTAACCCTCATCAGTGCCCGTGATCACAGGCCTTTGGAGCTCTTTTAATCTCTAAGAAGACCTAGAGCCAGAGTTGTAAAATTGACAGTCTTCATGGGGCCAAAAACTTTCTGTGGAGCCAGATGACCATCACTTTGCACAATAGATAAAATTCTTTATATGAGCTTATGTTAACTGATATTTTTTCCCCTTTCCTTGGGAATTTTGGTAAAGGAGAACTACCGAAATGCTCAGTCTACCTGAGATAGTAAATTCATGGCTATGTTTCTAGTCCTTAGATTTCGGTCATTTTTGTCTTAATGTCAGTTTACATGGGACATGTATCCTGTAATTCTAACCTGGTTCCAAAAGATGATTCTGTTTTGACATCCAACCTCATGGAAACTGAGCCCCTAGGACTTCTTTGAGAAAGATTTCTTCCTGAAAGGGACTGGGATTGAACATCTGCAAATAAAATTCCTTGAACAGTCTGGTACTCATACCCTAGGAACCTTCAGGGGACACTGCAACCATTCCTGTTTCTAGGCAGGATGACATATTACTTTCATGTGTTCCCCTCCACATCTGAATGGGCCTTGGAAGAGAGGACCTAAGAACTCAGCTGTCCAGCACCCTGGGCAAAGGGCTGGAACCATTCAGCAGAGGATATAGGATTTTCAAGGATTTCCAGGCTCCTTCTTGGCGGGAGAGGGGATGAAAGAGTCAAAATGAGATTAGAATTAGGAAAATTAAATCTACTGGGATTTTCATATAAGTTTTTACTTTTGTCCAATGTGGACCTCTCTGGGAACTCAGAAAAAAGAAATTGGGCTTTCCAAGAATGTGTGAGAAACAGGGAGATTCTTTATAACTACTACTTCTTGTGAAAACAGGCTTGGCCCAGGCAGGCTGCTATCCCTTAGGCTCAGAGGTTTTGAATAGGATGGTAGTCATGGGGAAGACTTGGAAAGGAGCTATCACCCTTGGCCTGAACACCTGATGGCAGGCCTGATAGTTTCCATATCCACAGTGGAGTGGGAAGAAGACATTGTATCTTAGGCTGTACCTTCAGAGTGTAGTTGGCCCACAGAACCAACACACTGTCTGAGATAATAAGTAGAGTGAGGGTAGAGGAGTCATTGGTCTAGCTGGTAGACATGAACTGCAGTCAAAGAACTATTCTAATGCTATTTTTCTGAAAGTGCCCTAGTCTAAGACTCATCTGGTTCCAAGAGTTGAATTCTCCACCTCTTTCCTTCTATGGCACTTTGTTATTCACCCTACTGCCAGAAAGCTGTTTCTTACGTTTTGAATGACACGTAGTAGATACTAAAAACATTTATCAAACCTACAACTGTCAATGCTTTTCCTCTTAGGTCCTAGAAATATATCTCCCTTTGGGTCTCTCAGCAGTTCCCAATGTGCCTATTAAGTATCGGAAATTCCCGGCACCAATTTAGGCAGCAGGGATACAATGTTTATCAAATGTTTGCCATATGTCAAACTCTGGATTAGATACTAATCCATCTGGTTTAGATGCTAAGACTATAGAGATGAGAAGAAACAATCAAGGATCTCACAATCCAATGGGCCACTACCACAGTTCCCAGGGAAAACTGCATGCTCTTTAATGTTTGGTCCAAATAAGAGTGCATGAATCCTAGAACATTTGCTAAATAAAGACTCAGGGCTAACACAAGGAAAACAGCAATGTATCAAAATTTTACTAATCTTGCCTAAAAATAACAAATTGTTGCCTCAGTTGGTGAAATGTTCCCCCAAGTCCCTTTAGGTACCTGTTCATTACATTCCAAGCTCAATAGGGCACCACTCTCAAGTGTTCTTTGTCTTGGGCTCGAGTTCTTTGTAGTAAGGTTGACAAAGTAATGTCCATTTCCTTTTCGGAAGGTAACACAGCAACCTTGGCAATTAACACTATATAAACCTGATAACCAGAGAAGACAGCTAGACAAGTCAGGGATTATTTCCTTACACTCATCTTCTACACTGGAATTAAGAAGTCATGTTGTGTTTATTTCCCTGATGGTTCTCAAATCTGCAGTCACCTCTCCCTAATATGAAATCCGAGACATCTCCATCCTAGATTACTGTAAAGCCTCCCAACCTGCTTCCTTCTACACTGCAGCCGTGGTGATAGAATTTGATCATCTTAATTCTCTGTTGATGATTTCCATTCTCTTATTTCTTATGGGAAATAGTCCAAATTCCTTACCATTCCCTACTTGATCAGGATTCTGCTCACAATTCTAGCTACTTTCTTTGCCTCTAATTCTATAATCCAGAAACACGAAAGTTATTACGTTGGTTGTTTTCCTGAGCACATCTCCCCATAACACCTTTTTTCATTCAGTAACCTTCCAGATAGAAGCCTTCCCCCTTTTACCTCCCTAATTTACACACAACCCAAATATTCATACTCAAGTGTTTTCCCACAAAGGTGCCAAAAATGCACAAAGAAGGACATCTCTTCAATAACTTTTGTTGGAAAGTGGGACATCTACATGCAGGAGGATAAAATTAGATCCTTGGCTCACATTGTCTTCAAAATCAACCCAAAATAGATAAAAGAATTAAAAGTAAGACCTTAAACTGTAGAGCTACTTGAAAAAAACATAATGGAAAACCTCCATAACAATGAAATGGGCAGTGACTTCTGGAGTCCAAAAGAACAGACAATAAAAACAAAAACATGCACATGGAATTGTGTCACACTGAAATGTTCCTGCACTGCACAGGAGACAATTAGCAAACTGAAGAAGCCACACACAGAGAAAAAATATTTGCAAACCGTACATCTGATAAGGGATAAATATCTAAAGTATAAAACAAATTCACAACTCAATAGCAAGAAAACTCATTTTTTAAAACAAGTAAATGATCGGAACAGACAGTTCGCAAAATAAGAGATACAAATATCTAACAAACACATTTTAAAAATTCTTAACATCTATAATCATCAGAGAAGTACAAACAGCCCCAGATGTTGTTCAGGCTGCTACACCAGAGGGCACAAGCCATAAGCCTAGATGACATCTACTTGCTGTTAGATCTACAGAGACCCAAAGTTCAAGAGTAGTGGAATATTGGTAGCTTCTACATTGATTTTAGAGGATTTATCAGAAAGTAGAAAAGCCCAGGAAAAACCTGCTGCAGGCACAGAGCCACTTCAGAAGACTTCTAGGCAATGCTGAGTGGAAATGTGGGGTTGAAGTTACTTCAGAGAGTCCCCCAGGGCAATGCTTGGTGAGCTGCAGGAGCAGGGTTACTGCTAGGACCCCAGAATGGGAGAGTCACTAAACCATGCAAGTTCAGCCAGGAGAAGCTATAGGCATTTACTTCCAACCCATAAAACCAGCCACTTTTACTATGCCCAGGCAACCAAAGGGACAAGGCCACTCAAGCCTTTAGGAGCCTAACCCTCACACCAGTGTGCCCAGGATACAGGACATGAAGGCAAAGGGGATTATTTTGTAGCTTTAAAATGTAATGTCTTCCTAGGTCTCAGATTTGTGTGCAACCAGCCATTCCTTTCTTTTGGCCAATTACTTTCCTTTGAAATGGGATGTTTATATAATTCCTATACAACCTGTTAGGGTATAGACATGGTGAGGGAGGCGTGCTGGAAGCGTGAAGAGGGGATGCACAGCAGCGGTAACCCAGAGATCTGAGTAAATGCAAAGAATTGCGACACACAAGAAAGTTAAGAAAGAAAAGTTTATTTAAAAGTAAGTTAGATACAGAAAAGGGAGAAAGAACATTTACCTCTCCCAAAGCCAGGAACCATGGCGACAGCCATAGCTCAAAGAGCACATGGCCACACCAGAATCTAGCAAGGCAATGGCCGCTTGTTGCTTGTGGTTGAGTCCTTTTAACCATTCCCTAGATGGGGGAAGATCATTAAGGTGATTGTGTGGTGGTCTGCTTCCACGTCATCAAGAAGGGGCAGATATGTGCAGGTACTGATGATGTCAGGTGATGGACAGCAGGCAGATGGGTGGGTTAGTCACATGATTGCTGCCATGGTGGGCTTATCTGTGTTATGTAGGTCACAAAGGGCTAATTGGGCTAACCCTGGCAGGGGGGAGGATTCCTGCAAGAGGCCTGTTAGACATTTGCAACCCACAAATTCCTTGACCAAAGGTGGTCATATTATTATTGTTATGACTTTGCCAGCCAAAGGGTGATCTTTGATCTTCAGCCTTGACAAGGAATCTAAAAGTTTGCTAGAGATTATTATGCTAAAACATGAATGGTTGGGCTGTCCTGGTCTTGCATCTGATGGAGATTTGCTGAGGGGATTGGAATAGGCTGCTGCTTGTTTTGCAGTAGAATGTCTGAATGCTTTCTAATGGTTATGCTGAGACAAAAAGACTAAACACTTTCTTTCCCACCTCTTGCTATTTTAAAAATATTCTTATTTGTACCTGGGAACAAGGGTGAAGGTCAGGCTTCGGTAGTTACTTCCTGTTGTACATGGGGCGTACCTGTCTAGAGCAAGAGGTGGGGATGAGAGGATAGGAGCCCATGGTGTTACGTATTTTCAGTATTTGTATCCAAAGTATTGACTGTAAGAATGAATCTTATTATAGTAAAGTCCATTATAACTGCTGTTGCAACATAGCAATTTTTGATGTTTAATAAAATGTATTTACAGTTACCCAGTGGAGTCGTTAGTAATTTGGCATTGAAGAGCAATATAGCCGACTATCAACTTGTGAGTAAAGTTAATCTACCTGGTCTGCAGTTAGCTGGGAGGGTGTGGGACAGGTGTGGTTCCTGGAGCTTGCTTCTTATCTCACCCTAGAGAGACTGAATTGAGAACTTGAAGAGTTTAAGTATCAAAAATTTTAAAAGCATAGTGTTACAGCACAAAATCACAGTAGTTATTGTATAAGTTACTTATTTAGCCAAAATGATAGTCCAAAAATTTTGAAAAGAAAAAAAAAACTTGCTTTTTGTAACAAAGACAGTGGGGAAGGGCTAATTGAAATTTGTCTTTTCCTTCCCCCCTCTGTTGTTTAAAGGAGAAAATTCTTTTGGAGATTGTTGATTAAGAAGCTCATGTTGTGATCTTTGAGTAGCAAGGTGACCTAGCATTAGTGTACTTGATATTAACGGTAAATTTATCGAACCTTTTTTGTAGCCTCCAGTGTTTACAGAATTCCTTTTACTTCTATTTTGACAAACTTTCACCTACAATGTTCAACATACTCATACCACTTTTTGACATGCTTGAACCTTCTATTTTTGATCTATAAGTTTCCTTCAATAACCAGCCATTCTAATGATAGAACAAAAATGTACCATACAATATTCTTGCCTATACAAAATTATTTCTCTTTCCTTTCTCCTTTTTTGTTTTTACCAAAAACATACCTTACACCAACAACTTGCTTGACATTTTTGTAACCTCAGAGCTCTAACCAAAGCAATAAGTTTATATGCAGTGAAAGGACTTGGATAGGCTCCAACATAGAGCTATCAGGGGAATCCAAAGCTAAACAAAAGGCAGGCAAAAAGCACAGAATTGATGACTCGGGGTAAAGAATAATACGAGTCCCAAATTTGGTCATAATGTCCCTTCCCAATAACAAGGAAGGAGTGCTGAAACACTTTATCTCCCAGAACACATGGAAGTAATGACATAGTGAGGGGGCTGGATATATTGCCCTGCACCCCCACAACCGAAAGGGGTGAAGGAAGGAATGAACCAGGAAATTCAAGTAGAGTTGAGCATGTAGGACCAGTATAAGAACGAATGATATAATCCTGCCAGCTACTGATATTTCCACCCTAGGCTCTGTCATTTTAATAGTTTGTTCAGAAGATCTTGGGGCTACCGAGCCAGGGGCGAGTCAGTCTGACTGGAGAAAGCCCAAGAGATCCCCTTCCAAGATCGTCCAAGGTGCCTGATGTCCCTTATTTGAAGCAAGACTCTGGCCCATCTGCTCTCCTCTGACTGAGTGACCGAGGCAATCATGAACCCGATGTCCATGCTGTTTGCATCTGGGACAGGGTTTTGCTGGTGGCAGGGCTTGACAGTCTTTGGCCATATGCCCATTTTGACGGCATCAGAAACAAACCTGAGAAAGGGGCTGTGAACCCTTTCTGCAATTGACTGTCTGGGGTGGAAGATTATCAGTGGTGGCTCCCTCTGCCAAAGGGGTAGATAAAAGCTGAAACACTTCCCCCTTATGTTTGCAGTCCTGCATTCTTTCCTCCTCTCGGTTGTTAATGACTTTAAAGGCCACGTCCAGTAGTTCTAATTGAGGGGTTTGTGGGCCCTTTTCTAATTTTGGAGTTTGCGCCTGGTATCCAGTGTGAACTGGGAGATAAAATACATAGCCAAAGAACTTGTCCCTCCAGAGATTTAAATTAATCAGTTAGTAAACTGCTACAATGTCTCAGCGAGGCAACTTAGAAACATTGCTGGATTTTCATCTGGTCTTTCAAAAACCTCTTTTATTTTGTCATAGATAATCTGTTTAATAACATCTTTTTTCATTCCTTGTAGTAAACAAGAAACCATATGGTCCCTTTACTTTTGTCTGGGAAGGAAGGTGGATATAGTCCGTTTAGATATAACTTGAGATAAATTTATCATAAGAAAACAACAAACAAGAACTTTGATGTCCTTTTATTTCAGCCACCCCCTGAGAAGAGACCTGTCAAGCCATGTGGAAACCTGAATGGTCTTCCCAAGTACATGGGGAGGGAGTGGTGATTGCTGCAGCTAGTAGGGGTGCCACCAGGGGGTTATCAGCCATGGAGGGGGTGAGAAGGCTGGAGGCTGGGCTCAGGTGCCATGGCCTTTGGCACCGGCCTTCCTCCGAAGGTAAAAGAGAAAGACTGGAGGCTGGAGTTAAGCACCCTGGTCAGAGACACCAGGCCCTCCTCCATAGGCAAAAGCGGAGGACAAGAAAGAAGAGAAACTGATGGAGAGTAGAAACAAAAGCAGATTACAAGAGAGACAAGAGAAGTTACACCAATTGGGTCAGCATTTTGTTAGAGGGAAAACAGGAAATGAAGTTGTAAAAGGAATAGGAGAGTATGAAGGAGGTGTGGGATCTTTCAAGGGAGGGTGGGTAAACCAATAGGGTCAGTATCCTCTGAGGAATCTATGGGCAATGGTGTCTGGGGGGTCAACACAAAAATGCGACTAGAAGAATGAATATTTGGATGGCAAGTTAACTCAAAAAAGTTCTGAATATATGGGATTTCAAGGTATTTGTCTTTTCTTAGGAACAATCAAGCTGCAAAAGGGTTTTAGGGGCTAGGGAGGTGCCTTCTGACCAGGTTTCACCATCCCCCCAGGGTATATTGTGGCTAGCCACATTGCAGTAAAATAGTAAACACTTTAGGTGAATATCCTCACTGAGCTTTCAAACTTTAACGTGTTTTAAAAGGCATGCCGGTGGTGTATCTTTCTTCACAACCAATTGAGAATTTCCCATGGTTCCTGTAAGTGAAACAGAGGTAGTATGGAATGGGCTATTGGTATCATGGCTCTGTTTCTGGGCCTTAGCCCATCCAGATCCCCTGCCAGGCATCCCCAACAGGTACAAAGGAATCAGCGCAAAGGATGTGAGTCAGCAGTGAGAGAGCGTTCATCCATCCCTGTGCCCACTGGGGCTTGCTGGATGCATGCTCCACCATGTCTTGGAAGGCCTGGTACCAGGACTTTCAGTGACTAGGCCTCCAATCCTTGCTAAGAGTCTCCCAAGATGGAAACTAGAAACCCGAGAGACCCAGAAAGTCATCCAAGCAAAGGACAGTCCAAGAGCAGGCATCCAAATATGTGGGTGTCTGTATGAAAAAAACAGATGGCCTACTCAAGGTGCAGAAATGAGTACCGTAGCTATTGGAGTTCTCAAGGTCCTTCATGGAGTTACTTCGCCGCCAAAGAAGAGTAAAGAAAACCAAGCACTTTGTATACCACTCGTACGGGAGCTGGTGGTCTGAACTTTCCTTTGAGGACCTTCTTGCCTCCCTAGGGAGTAGCACTAGAGAGAACCTCACTTATCCTCCGAGATCCACCTCAGTCCACGGGGAAACTCAGAGACCATGGCTAGAAGGAAGCAAAGGGTTAACCTTAGTCCCTCACCCTAATGGGACACAGAGGTCTGATTTCTTTCCCTGGGGCCTTCCAGCACACTGAAGTGTATCCTCAGCCAGAGCTTTCAGTTGCCACCAGGTTCCAACACAGTCCACAGAGGATCACCAGTTAAGAAATAAGAGAGAGGGAGGAGAGATATCTCGGTGGGACCTCCAAAAATGTTAGGGTCTGGATAGGGTGAGGGTGGCCTGCTGGAGGGGTGAAGAAGGGATGCACAGCAGCAGTAACCCAGAGATCCGAGTAAATGCAAAGAATTGTGACACACAAAAAGGTGAAGAAAGAAAAGTCTATTTAAAAGTAAGTTAGAGAGAGAAAGAGGAGAAAGAAGATTTACCTCTCCCAGGTG
Organism: Cephalopachus bancanus; assembly: GCA_027257055.1. Taxonomy (NCBI): domain Eukaryota; kingdom Metazoa; phylum Chordata; class Mammalia; order Primates; family Tarsiidae; genus Cephalopachus; species Cephalopachus bancanus. The sequence goes on from JAPVLO010001954.1 coordinate 30,124, forward strand.
GGGGAGGGGACCAAAGCCAGGAAGCATGACGACAGCCATAGCTCAAAGAGCACGTAGCCACACCAGAATCTAGCAAGGCAATGACTGCTGGTTGCTTGTGGTTGAGTCCTTTTAACCATTCCCCTAGATGGGGGAAGATCATTCAGGTAATTGGGTGGTGGTCTGCTTCCACATCATCAAGAAGGGGCAGACAAGTACAGGTATTGATGATGTCAGGTGACGGACAGCAGGCAGATGGGTGGGTTAGTCACATGATTGCTGCCATGGTGGGGCTTATCTGTGTCATGCAGGTCACAAAGGGCTGTTTAGGTTAACCCTGGGGGAAGGGGAGGATTCCTGCAAGAGACTTGTTAGACATTTGCATTTTACAAACTTAGACATTTACAACTCACAAATTCCTTGACCGAAGGTGGTCATATAATTACTTTTATGACTTTGCCAACAAAAGGGTGATCTTTGATCTTCAGCCTTGACAAGGAACCTAAAAGTTTACTAAAGATTATTATGCGATTGGGTGTTCTGGTCTTGCATCTGATGGAGATTTGCTGAGGTGGATGGGATACAAGGTGCAGCTTGTTTCATAGTAGAATGTCTGAATGCTTTCTAATGGCTATGCTGAGACCAAATGACTAAACCCTTTCGTTCCCACCTCTTGCTATTTTAAATATATTCTTATTTGTACTTGGGAACGGGGTGAAGGTCAGGTTTCTATAGTTACTTCCTGCTGTACATGGGCGTACCTGTCTAGAGTAAGAGGAGGGGATGAGAGGATGAGTCCCTGGCGTTAAGTATTTTCAGTATTTGTATCCAAAGTTTTGACTGTAAGAATGAATTTTATTATAGTAAAGTCCATTATAGCTGCTGTTGAAACATAGCAAGTTTTGATGTTTAATAAAATGTATTTGCAGTTACCTGAGTGGGTTGATACCAATTACAGGAATCCAGGCAGTTTTCACTGTTGCACCAGTAAATTCCTGAGAGTAGTGGGATGGTATGAACCTTCTGACTGGGAAATATTACCTTAAAGTTTAACGAAAATAACGCAATTCTTTTGCCTAGGAGGAGATCCCAAAGTCGTTAGTTACTTGTCACTGAAGAGCACTATAGCTGACTAGCAACTTGTGAGGGAAATTAATCTACCTGGTTTGCAGTTAGCTTGGCAGGGTGTGGAGCAGGTGTGGTTCCTAGAGATTGCTTCTTATCTCACCTGAGAGAGTGAATTGAGAACTTGAAGACTTTATATACCAAAATTATTAAAAGCATAATGTTACTACACAAAATCACAGTAGTTATTATAAAAGTTACTTATTTAGACAAAATGAGAGTCCAAAGATTTTGAAAAAAAAAAAAAATCTTGCTTTTTTGTAACAAAGACAGTGGGGAGTGAAAGACCTTAGGCACCAGTAACAACTCCACACCCGTTAAGGACCAAGAAATTTATTAAAGCAGCAGCTACAGGGAAAAAAGGAAAGGGTCGGTAGCCACGGGGTTGGGGAGGGAGAGAGGGAGAGCACACGAGAGAGGGCTGTATTTATGGGCCTGGCAGGGGCTGGCCAGTGCCGTGCTCGGGTTTTATTGGAGGAGACTGTGAGGTAGTATTCCTATAGGGGGAAACTATTCGTGCACAGGTTTAAACTTCCCGCGCGCATGAAACTGTGTGGGGAGAAGCCAGAGCTTAGGGCCCTTGTTGTCTTTGTTTGGTTCTATATAGTGTTTAGCACCATCTTGGGAGACGCCCTTCTAACTGTTCCCTGTGCCCTTCATTCCCACCTTTTCTGTTTATTTGGGAGAGGGATGTCGTTACTCCTTCTGGCTGCTTCCTGCTGGATGTGGGCGTTATGGGGTGAAGTGGGGGAAGGGCGCAGAATGAGCCAGAAAAGGGCCAGAGATAGGCGCTGAAGGTGAAGATTTCTGAAGGTGAGAGTTCTATGACGGTTCCTTGCAAATGTAGAGTGGCGACTTGTTCCAGCCAGTCTTCCAATGGGCACGAGGACGGTAGTAACCAGCTGTCTTGGAGTAGACTGTGGAGGTAAATAGAGAACCTGGAAGAGAACATATCTAAAAGAAAAGTTAAGTGATGTTTAAGGACGAGGTGTTGACTCCTCTACTGGGACAGGTTGATAACTATTGAGTAATAGGAGGTTGAGGTTTTGATTTGAGAGTTCAATTAAGCATTGTTGGAGAAATTTAAAGATACATGGGGCTATTAAATAAAAAACGCAAATTAGAATGACAGGGCCTAGGAGTGGGGCCAGCCAGGTGACAAGAGGTGTTGTAACCAGGTGAAAGGAAAAGAGTCTGGCTGTTGGCAGCGCCATTTTAATTCATCACTTAGATGATTGAGGATGTTTAGGTTTTCTTCTACTAGGCCAGTTTCATTGATGTAATAACAGTATTCCTCTCTGAGAAAGAGGCAAGTGCCTCCCTTGTCAGCCGTTAGAAGATCTAAGGCTCATCGGTTTTGTAAGGTGACCTGGGCTAATGAGGTGATTTGGTGCTGTAAGAAGGCTAGGGATGTTGCTGAAGCCTCTAATGCAAGTTGTAGTTTATTGGCGAGGTCTTGGAAGGAGGTAATGCTGTATGCTAGAGTTCTGCTCCCTAAGCCTGCTGCTGCCAAAGCAGAGGCAAGAGAGACTCCTGCGATTACAGGAAGAAAGACTGCCCGTTTCTGGTGGGGGTGGGGTGACACTATCAGTGTTACAGGTTTGTTTATTGTGTATTTTGTTGCAAATTCCCCTTGTGTGTATAGGGTCAACTGAGGTACCAGGGTGACCAGGACACATGATCACTTAAAGGTTTTAGTAAGGGTGCCATTGCACCAGAAGAAGAAGCCAGGTGGGGCACAGGTAATGTTGACAAGTGATGGTTGAGTTGAGGTTGTGAACAGGGGAAATCCTGATAGTGGGGGGAAATGAACAGTAGGATTCTGTGTGGAGAGGGCGGTAAGATTTCCTATGAATGGTACTGCCGTAAATGGGGGGGGCGACTGAGGGCTGCACATAGGAAGCAGTTAGAAAAGTTGCCTAGATGTGAGTAGTTGAGAAAGCATGCTCCCTGTTGGACTACTGTGAGCCAGGAAAATGGGGTGGCTTTGGCTGTCTGTTTTATGGAGGTTTGTAATATTGTCTCTTGTTTTGTTATTTCAGGGGCTAGGTTTGGGATATTTGGCTGAATTCGGACATAGGTGCGGTAAATTTTGATGGTTCCTGCTGGGGTGGAGTCAAGGATTCTGTTGTATACTTTGCCTACCACCCCTTTTGCCCACATGTGATCCCAGGGATGTTTGACATTTAAGTAGAATTGGTCTCTGCCTTGTGAAGTGAAAAGAAAAATGTCTCTATCACCGTCAAACCTTTCTATCTTTATGGAGTGGACCATGCAAGAGAGTTTTGGACATTCCCCATAAATTTCAGGGTTGTGTTTACAGTAATCTCGGGTTTGGTCAAAAAGAAAGCAGAATAGAGGTACTTTGTGCCATGTTAAAGAAAGCGAGCACATGGAAGAGAAGAGATGGGGATAGAAACTCGAGGCTGGCAGCCATATGGCTGGCAGTCCACTGTGGCCAGACCTTGGGTATATGAGTGGTCTTTAGAAGTCCAGGACTCTTCTACAAAGAATCTCCAGTGAAATGGTGGGATGGGTGGAGTTGTTTCACCATTGAGGTTGGTTAAAATTAATAGGGGAAGGAGGGTTAGGCTGATAAACATAGTGCTGTAAGGGGTGAATTTTTATAAAAGACACTTAATAAGAATGAAGCTAGTTATAATGAGGAGGTATGTAATAGCCAACAAAGCTTTGACTGTGGATGGCCAATTTGTAGGTGTTGACCAAGTAAGTAATATAGTAAGTAGGATGGCAATTAAGCCAAGAAAGGAAAGGGGCCAAGGGTTACAAGTTTCCTGCACTGAATCCAGGATGTTTGTCTGGATTTGGATTTGGATGGGTGGTGAGTTGGGACAAGCAAAGTCTGAGTGGTTGTTCTGGAACCTTGGAGCAGGTGTACCTGTAGGTAGGTGGACAAGTATTATTATGGGTGTGTTGGGAGGAAAGAGGGGTGGTAGGTTTAAGACGGGAAATGTGAATCCATGGGGTAAATTGACGTTGGGCCGTGATAAGTTTTGCTGCCATGGGAGTGGACAAAACTACTTGAAGAGGTTCGGACCACTTTGGGTTAAGATGGGTTTTAGTTTCCGGGTCAGAAAAATAGACCCATTGTCCAGGAATAAGAGGAGGTGGGATTTGACCATTGGATGAAACAGGTAAAAGGAGGTTTTGATGTTCCCAAATGTGGGAACGAATAAAAGACAAGAGGGGGTAGAGCATGTGAGTGGGTGTCAGAGGGGCTGAGGTTGAGATTCCCGGATGGAGTGCTGGGCTGCCATACATAACTTCAAATGGTGAGAGTTGAGACGGTTTTTTGGGGAAGAGGGCCAGTGGGAGGAGGGAGACCCAGTCTCGATGGAGTTTGAGGGATAATTTGGTGAGAGTGTCTTTGAGAGTGTGATTGACTGGCTCAACCTTTCCGGACAATTGTGGGTGGTATGGGATATGGAAATGCCAGTTAATGTGGAGGTCAGTTGTTAGGGATTGTACTACTCGCAAGGTAAATTTGGGTCCATTATCAGATTAGAGAGATAAAGGGACACCAAACCTAGGAATTATGTGATTAGCAAGGATGGACCCTACAGTTGCTGCTCGTTTGTTTGTGGTGGGGTATGCCTCTACCCATCCAGAAAAGGTGTCGACCAAAACAAGGAGGTATTTGATGTTGCGAACCAAGGGCATGACAGTAAAGTCAACCTGCCAGTCCATACCAGGAAGCTGGCCCCAGCCCTGATGCGTGGGAAAGGTTCCCGGTTTTAAGGGGGTATGGGGATTAGTTCACTGGCAGATAGAACATTGAAAGGTAATTGTTTTTATAAGCTTTATACAGTGGAGGTTGAGGGTGAAGAAGTTTTTTAGGAAAGACATTAGAGCAGAGAGATTGGTATGGAAGATTGAGTGTAGATATGGGATAAGGTCTGAGATACAGGGGGAAGTTGGCGGCGGAGAATTAGTGAGAGGCGTATGGCTTGGACCAGGGTGGGCAACAGTTGCCATGGTGGGGATGGACCCCAAGGATGCTTGTTGGGCCGAGTTGGGGATGGACCCCAAGGCTGCTTGTCAGGCTGCGTTATCTGCCCTGGAGTTTCCCTGAGTTATGAGTGAGGAGTCGGACTGGTGGGCCTTGCAGTGAGAAATGCCAATGTTGGTGGGAAGTAGAGAGGCGGTGAGAAGATTGGAGATTAGTTTAGCGTTAACTACTGCTGATCCTTTGGTAGTAAGTAAGCCCCTTTCCTTCCATATGGCCGAGTGGGAGATGAGAATGTGGAAAACATATTTGGAGTCAGTGTAGAGTGAGAGGGAGTGTCCAGCCGCTAACTGGTATGCTCGAGTGGCAGCTATAAATTCTGCCTGTTGGTTAGTGATGCCTGGCGGTAGAGGTTTTGCCTCAATGATGTGTGTAATAGAGGTGATGGCGTATCCCGCAACCTGGGACCCATTGTGTAGGAAGGAGCTGCCATCAGTGAACCAGGTATAGGAGGGGGAGGGTAACTTCCTGGATGTGAACCGGACAAGGGAGAAGAGCCTCTACAGTTTCTACACAGTTGTGGGTTAGTGGGGCTGTGGAAGAAGGGAGTAACGTGGCTGGGTTTAGGGGTGTGCAAGTTTGAAAGGATATGGAGGGATCTTATAAAAAGAAAACAAGGAGCGATAGGACTCGACCAGGGGATAGCGTTTGAAGGCCTTTGTAGCTTAGGAGGTGCTGTAGATGGTGGGGGGAGGTTACGGTAATATGGGCCCCGAAGGTGAGTTTTTTGGATTTGCACACCAGCATGTGGATAGCGGACAGTGCTCACAGACATGGGGCCCAGTGCTGGATGGTGTGGTCTAACTGCTTTGAGAGATAGGCCACTGGGGCGAACGTCTGTCCACAAAGTTGCCTAGGACTCCCAAGGCCACCCCTTTGTTTTCGTGGACATATAAGATGAAAGGTCAATGTGTATCCAGTAGATGGAGAGCAGGGGCCCGCATGAGGGCTTGCTGAAGGGCAATAAAAGGTTGTTTGACGGAGGAGGGTGTTAGGAGTGGCTCATTGGGATCTCCCTTTATAAGAGTATAGAGTGGCTTTGCAAGTAGGGCAAAGTTGGGAATCCACACCTGAAAGTATCCAGCCAGCCCCCAAAATGATTGGATTTCCTCTTTAGTCTTGGGTATATGTAGGGATTGGATTAGGGCTTTTTGGTCTGTTGTTATGGCCTTTTGTTGGTGTGAGATGGCTACCCCCAGATACGTGACTTGTGTGGCAGACAGTTGGACTTTTTGAGTGGATACCTGATATCCCTTTTCTGCTAGACAGTTAAGGGTGAGTACAGTGTCCATTTGAGAATCAGCTAAGGAAGGGCTACACAGGAGGAGGTCATCCACATACTGAATAAGGGTGGATTTGGTAAGTGAGAGGCAGTTAAGATCTGCTGCTAAGGCTTGATCAAACAGGTGGGGGCTATCTCAAAATCCTTGTGGTAGGACTGTCCAGGTGAGTTGTTGTGAGTGGCGAGATATTGGGTCAGTCCACGTGAACGTGAAGATGTTTTGTGAGTCCGCTGCCAGAGGGACAGTGAAGAATGCATCTTTAAGGTCAAGGACTGAAAAGTGAGTAGCAGTCAGAGGAATTGAGGATAAAATGGTATAAGGATTGGGGACTAGCGGGTAAATGGGGATGACAGCAGTGTTAATGAGTCTTAGATCTTGTACTAAGCGGTAAGTGCCGTTTGGTTTTTGTACCACTAAAATGGGGGTGTTAAACGGGGAGTTGGTGGAGTGCAGATACCCCTTCTGTAATAAAGAGTTGATGACAGGTTGAAGTCCCAGAAGGCTGGAGGTAGGAAGAGAGTATTGTGGTTGGTTGGGGTGGGCAGAGGGATTTTTTAGCTGAATGTGAACTGGGGGGCAGTGTGCTAAGGAGGGGGAGTTCACATCCCATACTTGGGGATTTACTATAGAAGAGGATAAAGGAGGAAGTGAGTCCATTGGGGAATCTTTAGTAGTGAGGAGGGCCAAAAATGGGGTTGTGGGAGATGGGCTGGTAAGGGCTGCACTTGGGTTAAAGGTGATGGACACCTGGAATTTGGCTAGAATGTCCCTGCCCATAAGATGTACGGGACATTGAGGCAGTACCAAAAAGGAATGAGTGAAGGGGACGTTTGCAAAAATGCATGTAACTGTGGGAGTTATGCGTGGAGTGATGGACTGGTCCCCTACCCCGACTATAGGGGACTTAGATGGGGAAGTTGGGCCCCAAAATTGTCAAATGACAGAAAGGGTGGCTCCAGTGTCCAGGAGGAAATGAATGGGGCACCCATCGACCGTTATAGTGACCCTGGGCTCCTGATGATTTGAGATTTGTGTCGGGCAGGGAGACCCCGGGACCCATAATTCCAAGGTCGCTGCCATACCCAACAGGTCTGAAGCAGGGTTGGGGGCTGACCCAGTCCCTATTTTGGGACCGGGGCAGTCCATTGCCCAATGTCCTGCCTGTCTGCACTTGGGACATGGCTTATGGGGCTCTCTGGAGTTGGGGCAGCCTTGTGCCCAATGTCCTGGTTGCCCACACTTGAAGCAGGGTCCCGGTGGTTGTCGATGGGTTTGGGCATTGCCACCGCCTTGGGTGATGGAGGGACCCTTAGTTCTGTGGAGGGCCTGGGCCAGCATCTGATATTTATGTCTTTTTGCCTTTTCATCCTGGTTGTGGAACACCTTAAAGGCAGTTGCTAGGACATCATGTTGGGGAGTGAGGGGGCCTCTGTCAAGCTTTTTTAGTTTTGCCCTAATGTCCGGATAGCTTTGGGAGAAAAAATATGTCATTAGGAGTTGCTGGCCATCAGGGGAGTCTGGGTCTATGTGGGTATATTGCTGAAGTGCCCTAGTGAGTCAGCTGAGAAAGTTAGAGGGATTTTCATTTTTGTCCTGAATAACTTCCTGAAGTTTTTCAAAGTTAACTGCTTTTTGTGCAGCCCTGTGCAACCCAGAAAGGAGGCAAGTAGAGAAGCAATCCCTGGACTCGATGCTGTCAGGGAAATTATAGTCCCAGACCGGGTCCTGGTCTGGAACAGCTGCTGCACCAAGGAGGTGAGCTGGGGTGGTTTGGTGAATTTCATCTGTGTATGTTCTAGCCTGTTCCCAGACCCTCCTACATTCCTCTGGAAGCAGGGTGTTGGAAAGGATTAGGTATATATCATGGAAGGCTGTAAGACTGGATGAGGTATTGAAACTCCTTAATGTAGGTGGCAGGATTAGTTGTGTATGATCCAAGACGTTTTTCTATTTGTGAGAAGTCTGAGATAGAGAAGGGGACGTGTACCTGAACAATACCCTCTGCGCCCGCTACTTCACGAAGGGGAGAGAGGATGACCAGTGCGGCCTTGGATCGGGTTACCGGAGGGCTACATGGGGGAGTGGTTGAAAGGGGGGGTACAGAGGTTGAGCTACTGGAGCAGAAGTGGGTGGGGCTGAAGAGGAAGGTGGGGGTGGGGGAGCCTTGGGCTGTCTGTAAGAGGGGGGCTCGTCTGCAGGGTCGAAATCTGAGATGGGGGAGGAGGGAGCAGGAATGGGACTTGCAGTGTCCTCACTGCAAGGAGGGGGGAGGGGGGTTTAGAGGAGGAAGGGGGGTTTAAAGGAGGAAGTACAGATGCATGTGGAACAGTGGGAGGGAGAGAAGCTGTAGAGGAAGCAGCGGATGCTAGCATGAGTTGGGGATGGAGGTTGGAGGGATTACAGTTGAGGCAAAGGTGGGGATGTTCACGGAGGAGAAAAAAGGACTGAACATAGGGAATCTCTACCCACCATTTTGAATGCTCACAGAAATTATATAAGTCCTGGATAATATCGGGATTGAGGGACCCCTGAGGGGGCCACTGATTTTGGTTGTCTAAGGGATATGTTGGCCAGTCCTGTGTACAGAGGCAAATTAGGCATTTGGGTTTGATATCGAGGGAGAGAGAGAGTGCAGTGAGATTGTTTAAGAGGCATTTAAGGGGAAATCGGCCGGCAGGGATGATGAGCCTCCCATGGTGGGACAGGTGGACTAACAGGGTGTCCCCCAAAGAGTCGGCTGTCCGAGAAGTGTGGTTGTGGCAAAGTCTGTCATCACAGAGGTTTGGAACAACCAATGTTCTCCTGGAGAACCAAGGGGTCAAGGCACCTAGCGCTAGGAATTTTTGAAACAGACAGAGAGCACTTGACCGAGCGGTGGGTAGGAAGTGTATTTGCGATTCCTGCTGGTCGAACAGAAACAGAAGTCCCACAGGGTCCACTGTGGGCCAACAGACGTGGGAGCCTCTGAGGTTCGCTGCTGCCCGACAGACATGGGATCCCTGGGGGAGTGGGAACTCTACAGAGTCCACTGTAGGCTAGCAGATGTGGGAGCCTCTGAGGTACGCTGCTGCCCAACAGACTTGGGAGCCCTGGAGTCCGTGAGAGATGGAACAGAGGAGGGAGCCTTCAGGCTCTGCTGTGGCCGTGAAGACCAAGGCGGGGTGTGTTTCCCCTTGCCGAGGGGCTGAAGGGGCTGGATCCCGAGGTCTGTTCCCTCCGGTGATCCCTGGCAAGTTTTAGGCTTCCTTGTTTGGGGGAGGGGGACTTGCCTATCCAACGATTGCTGGTGGATGCGGCTCGGGCATTCAAGAGGATGGGGAAGGTCTGGGAGGGTTGGAGTGGCCACTGGCGCTGAATCGGGGTCCCACCCAAGGGTGAGAGAGAGACCCGCACAAGGTGAGAGAGACCCAATCCACAGTGAGACTCAACACCCGTTAAGGCCAAGAGATTTAATGGGTCAAAGCAGGACGGGGGAGGGAGGGTAATCTCTGCCCACTTTTTTAACGTTCGTAGAAGTTATAGAGGTCCCGTATAAGGTTGGGGTTTGCTGTGGCCTTAAAGACCTAGGCAGGGTGTGGTCCCTGCTCGCCTGGGGCCAAAAGAGCCACCAGATGATCAATGGTCAGTCTCCTCCAGTTATCCCAGGCAAGGTTTTAGGTTTTCCAGTTAGGGGCACTTACCAATCCAAGGGTCAGTGATGGATGCAGCGCTGGCATTCAAGAAAGTGGGTGAAGGCCTTAAGGGATAAGTCCCACCGGTGCCGGAATGGGGTCCCGCCTTAGGGCGAGAGGAACCCTATCCGAGTCACAGCACCAATGAAAGAACTTAGGCACCAGTAACAACTCCACACCCGTTAAGGACCAAGAGATTTATTAAAGTGGTGGCTACAGGGAAAAAAGGAAAAGGGTCTGTAGCCGCGGGGTTGGGGAGGGAGAAAGAGAGAGCGCACACGAGAGAGGGCTGTATTTATGGGCTTGGCAGGGGCTGGCCAGTGCCTTGCTTGGGTTTTATTGGAAGAGACTATGAGGTAATATTCCTATAGGGAGAAATTATTCGTGCACAGGTTTAAACTTCCCACGTGCATGAAACTGTGTGGGGAGAAGCCAGAGCTTAGGGCCTTTGTTGTCTTTGTTTGGTTCTATATAGTGTTTAGCGCCATCTCAGGAGATGCCCTTCTGACTGTTCCCTGAGCCCTTCAGGGAGGGCTAATTGAAATTTATCTCTACCTTCCTCCCTCTGTTATTTAAAGGAGAAAATTCTTTTGGAGATTGTTGATTAGGAAGCTCACATTCTGGTCTTTGAGTAGCATGTTGGTCTAGCATTAGTGTATTTGTTTTTTGTGGGGGTTTTGGAGTTGGAGTTGGAGTCTCACTCTCTCACCCAGACTGGAGTGCAGTGGCTGTTCCCAGCCACTGCAGCCTCGACCTGCTGGGCTCCAACAATCCTTTTACCTCAACCTTCCAAGTAGCTGGAACTACAGGCACGCACTACCACGCCTGGCTAATTTTTTGTTTGATTGATTGCAGAGATGAGGTCTTGCCAAGTTGCCCAGGCAGGTCTTGAACCCACCATCTCAGGCAATCCACTTACCTTAGCCTCCCAAAACGCTGGGATTACACACTAAGCCACCGAGCTCAGCTATTGTACTTGATATTAATGGTAAATTTATAGAAACATTTTTGTAGCCTCCAGTGTTTATAGAATTCCTTTTACTTCTATTTTCACAAACTTTCACCTACCATGTTCAACATACTCATACCATTTTTCAGCATGCTTGAACCTTCTATTTTTGATCTATACTTTCCTTCAATAACCAGCCATTCTAATGATAGAACAAAAATGTACCATACAATATTCTTGCCTATACAAAATTATTTCTCTTTCCTTTATCCTTTTTTTTAACCAAAAACATACCTTACACCAGCAACTTGCTTGACATTTTTGTAACCTCAGAGCTCTAACAAAAGTAATAAGTTTATATGCAGTGGAAGGACGTGGATAGGATCCTACATAGAGCTATCAGGGGAATCCAAAGCTAAACAAAAGGCACCAAAAAAGCACAGTGGTGATGGCTCAGGGTAAAGAATAATATGAGTTCCAAATTTGGTCATAATGTCCCTTCCCAATAACAAGGAAAGAATGCTGAAACACTTTATCTCCCAGAACACATGGAAGTAATGGCATAGTGAGGGGCCTGGATATATTGCTCTGTACCCCCACAACCGAAAGGAGTGAAGGAAGGAGTGAACCAGGAAATTCAAGTAGAGTTGAGCCTGCAGCCCCCGTATGAATAATAAATGATATAATCCTGCCAGCCACAGATATTTCTACCCTAGCCTTGGTTGGTTTCATAGTTTGTTCCAAAAACCTTGGGGCTACCGAGCTAGGGGTGAATCAATCGGACTGGATCAAGCCCAAGAGATCCCCTTCTGAGATCATGCGAGGTGACTGGTGTCCCTTATTTGAAACAAGACTCTGGGCTATGTGCTCTCCTCCGGCTAGGCGAACGAGGCAATCATGAGCCTGATGTGCGTGCTATTTGCATTTGGTACAGGGTTGTGCTGGTGGCGGGTCTTGACAGTCTTTGGCCATATGACCATTTTGATGGCATCGGAAACAAACCTGGGAAGGGGCTGTGAACCCCTTCTGCAATTGACCATCTGGGGTGGAATATTATCAGTGGTGGCTCTCTCTGCCAACGTGGTAGATAAAAGCTGAAACGCTTCCCGCTTATGTTTGTGGTCCTGCATTCTTTCCTCCTCTCAGTTGTTAAAGGCTTTAAAGGCCATGCTCAATACTTCTAATTGAGGGGTTTGGGGCTCTTTTCTAATTTTTGGAGTTTGCACCTAGTGTCTGATGCAGACTGGGAGATAAAATACATAGCCAAAAGAACTTGTCCCTCTAGAGAGTTTAAATTAATCAGCATTAGTAAACTGCTACAATGTCTCAGAGAGGCAGCTTAGAAACATTGCTGGATTTTCATCTGGTCTTTCAAAGACCTCTTTTATTTTGTCATAGATAACCTGTTTAATAACACCTTTTTTCATTCCTTGTAGTAAACAAGAAACCATATGGTCCCCTTTCTTTTGTCTAGGAAGGAAGGTGGATATAGTCCCAGTTTAGATATAACTCAAGAGAAATTTATCATAAGAAAACAACAAACAAGAACTTTGATGTTCTTTTGTTTTAGCCACCCCCCTGAGAAGAGACCTGTCAAGCCATGTGGAAACCTGAATGGGCTTGCCAAGTACATGGGGGAGGCTTGGAGATTGCTGCAGCTAGTAGGATGCCACCAGGGGGGTTATCAGGCAGTGGGGGAGGGGGCTGAGAAGGCTGGAGGCTGGGGTCAGCTGCCGTGGCCTTTGGCTCGAGGTCCTCCTCCGCAGGTAAGAGAGAAATACTGCGGGCTGGAGTTAGGCGCCCAGGCCAGAAATGTCAGCCCCTCCTCCACAGGCAAAAGTGGAATACAAGAAAGAAGAGAAGCTGATGGAGAGTAGAAACAAAAGCAAATTACAAGAGAGACAAGAGAAGTTACACCAGTTGGGTCAGCATTTGCATTAGAGGGAAAGCAGGATTGGAGTTGTAAAAGGAATAGGAGAGTATGAAGGAGGTGTGGGATCTTTCAAGGGAGGGGCAGCTAAATAAGTAGGGTTGGTATCCTCTGGGGAACCTATGGGCAATGGCATCTGGGGAGTCAACACAAAATTACGACAGGAAGAGCGAATATCTCGGTGGCGAGCTAACTCATAAAAGGCCTGAATATATGGGATTACAAGGTATTTGTCATTTCTTAGATACAAATCAACCTGAACAGGTGTGTTAGGGAGCTAAAGAGCCACCTTTTGGCCAGTTTTCACCATCCCCCAGTGTATACTGTTGCTAGCCATATTGCAGTAAAATAGTAAATGCTTTGGATGTATATCCTCACTGAGTTTTCAAACTTTAAGGTGTTTCGAAAGGCATGTCAGTGGTGTATCTTTCTTCAGAACCCATTGAGAGTTTCCCATGGTTCCTGTAAATGAAACAGGGGTATTATTGGAATGGGCTCTTGGTATCACGGATCTGTTTCTGGGCCTTAACCCATCCAGATTCCCTGACGGGAGTCCCAAGAGGTTCAAAGGAATCAGCGCAAAGGATGTGAGTCAGCAGGGGGAGAGCGTCTTCCCATCCCTGTTCCCACTGGAGCTTGCCGGATGCATGTTGCACCATGTCTTGGAAGGCCTGGTACCAGAACTTTCAGTGACTAGGTCCCCAATCCTTGCTAGGAATTTCCCAAGATGGAAGCCGGAAATCTGAGAGACCCAGAAAGTCATCCAAACAAAGGGCGGTCCAAGAGCGGGCATCCAAATATGTGAATGTGTGGATGAAAAAAAGGGATGACCTACCCATGTCGGGGTGCCAGCCCCGACCAAAGAGGGAAGGGTTAGGACCCGCTCCAGAGAATCCGGACGGCGAGAAGAGACCACTCTGAGGCAGTTTCTTCTGGGAACAGTCTGATCAGGACTGAAGCCAAATTTTATTCGGACTCCTTCCAACTTATATACCATTTTTCATACCCTCCAGCAGTGTGATAATCACTTGCTGAGGGCGTACAAACTCCATGATGTATATTGCGATTTACAAACTATGCATCACAAGACCATCACGAGACTTGCAAGCTCCAAGCAGGCGTGCCTTACAAATCTCACATCAAGGTCACAGGTGCACAAATACAATTCGTTTAAAAGTGTCTTCCATAGTGTTCAACAAATCATTCATATTATACTCTTTGTTCTAAACCCTGATTAATACAAAAACTTTCTTAGTTAACTCTAGGTTCAATCCAAGTTCACAGACTCCTAATATTTTTTAACGATTGATATTATCAACTTAACACTATACTATAATTTATAAGTTTACTTAAATGACTTAATTTTTATTTATTCCATTAACCTATTACGATTCAACATAGTGGCCTGTAATTCTACAACAATTAATTCAAAACTTATTTCTTACCATGACTTATATGAGTTTCATGATCTAGTGTTTGGGCTTTAATACTATGCTATATCTCATTAAGCTAATACCTTATCATCAAATCTTATAATTATCATTGACGTATGATTTTAGAATCATAACACTATAATTCTCATTCTATTTTAATAAAACTATGACTTTAACCCAAAACTTAAATCTTTTTTCCTAGTATATTAATACATGGCTACGTGTAAAATTTCCTATTGTCATATAAGAAGCAAAAACTACAGCGTTGGGAAAGTTTCAGTATACTAATCAAAGGATCTTAAAATTGGCCTACAGGAACAGGAACTGAAGTCATAATCTGAGAAAAGGAAATTTAAAAAGCTTAAACAAAACCTAAAAGTTTTCTACGAATGCTTATTACTGTTTAAATCTTTCCGATGGAAATTATATCATTTTAAATGAATGTTTTATCCGAACAAGTCTATTCTAAAAATCAAATAGTGTCTGCCACACTCTTGGATAATGGACTGTGCAGTTACTATGGGAATGGCCACGGGCTGAAGCAAACAGTTTCGGCATGTAACGAAACTAGAAAAACGTCCTGAAGAAAAACGCCCTGCCCGGCTAAAAGGCGGGGCAATAAAACTATTATGATAATTTAGTTTCTGATCTTAATCCTAGGAGAAACTGCCTTTGGGAACAAGAGCTGACTCACCAGTCTACCAGGAATAGAAGTTTAAAAATATCTAGAAAGAAGTAAGATTTAGAAAGGACAAGGTCATTCTGCTGTATAACCTTTCATCAGGTGTACAGAGATTTTACTTATAAGTTTTACTGCCATGTATGCACACTGGTCACTAATCACACGCCAATATTATAGGTATAACTGATATCCTATGTCAGAGGCGATCTTCCAGATGAGCCTTTACAGGCCTCAGCCATGTAGCTATAGATGTTGGCTCCCAACATACCCACAGCGCAGAATGGCATACTGTAGCTGTTGGATTTCAAGGTCCTTCATGGAGTTACTTCATCAGCCAGAGAAGAGAAGAGTAAAGAAACCAAGCACTTTTTCGCCCACCCGTACAGGCACTGGCAGTCCAAACTTTCCTTCCGGGGCCTTGCCTCCCTAGTGAGTAGCCCTAGAGAGAGACCGTCAGTTGTCCTCCGAGATCCAGTTGGTCCATGGGGAAACTCAGAGACCTTGGCTAGAAGAAAGCAAAGAGTTAACCTTAGTCCCTCACCCTAATGTGCCACAGCGGTCTGATGTCTTTCCCTGGGGCCTTCCAGCACGCTGATGTGTAGCCTCAGTCAGTGCTTTCAGTTGCCACCAGGTTCCAGCACAGTCCACAGAAGGTTACCAGTTAAAAAATGAGAGGGAGAGAGAGATATCTCGGTGGGACCTCCAAAAATGTTTGGGTCCGGATAGGGTGAGGGCGGTGTTCTGGAGGGTTGAAGAGGGGAGGCACAGCAGCAGTAACCCAGAGATCTGAGTAAATGCAAAGAATTGTGACACACAAGAAGGTTAAGAAAGAAAAGTTTATTTAAAAGTAAGTTAGAGAGAGAAAAGGAAGAAAGAAAATTTACCTCCCCCAGGTGGAGAAAGGGACCAAAGCCAGGAAGCATGGTGACAGCCATAGCTTAAACAGCACATGGCCACACCAGAATCTAGCAAGGCAATGGCCACTGGTTGCTTGTGGTTGAGTCCTTTAGCCATTCCTCTAGATGGGGGAAGATCATTCAAGTGATTGGGTGGTGGTCTGCTTCCACATCATCAAGAAGGGTACTGATGATGTCAGGTGATGGACAGCAGGCAGATGGGTGAGTTAGTCACATGATTGCTGCCATGGTGGGGCTTATCTGTGTCCCACAGGTCACAAAGGGCTGTTTAGGCTAACCCTGGGGGAAGGGGAGGATTCCTGCAAGAGACTTGTTAGACATTTGCAATTCACAAACTCAGACATTTGCAACTCACAGATTCCTTGACCAAAGGTGGTCATATTATTACTTTTATGACTTTGCCAGCCAAAGGGAGATCTTTGATCTTCAGCCTTGACAAGGAACCTAAAAGTTTACTAGAGATTATTATGTGCTTGGGGTGTTCTGGTCTTGCATCTGATGGAGATTTGCTGAGATGAATGGTAGAGGCTGCTGCTTGTTTCGTAGTAGAATGTCTGAATGCTTTCTAATGGTTATGCTGAGACAAAAGGACTGAACCCTTTCAGAACCATTGTATCTTGGAAGCAAATAACTTCTCTTTGATTTAACAGGCTCATAGCTGTAAGGAACTTGTCGTAAGACTCAGATAACTCGTTGCATTCAAGGCCTTTGAGTTGGAGCCTGGGCAAGTTTAAACTTTTAGGATCATGAAATGATTGTATCTTGCATGTAAAAAGGACATTAGAAGCTGGGCTCAATGGCTCAGCCTGTAATCCTGCGCTTCTGGAGGCTGAGGTGAATGGATTGCCTGAGCCCGCGGGTTCAAGACCCGCCTGGGCAACTTGGCCAGACCTCATCTCTACAATAAATCAAAAATTAGCCAGGCATGGTAGTGTGCGCCTATAGTTCCAGCTACTTGGAAGGCTGAGGCAGAAGGTTCGCTGGAGCCCAGCAGGTCAAGGCTGCAGTGGCCGGGAGCGGCCACTGCACTCCAGTCTGGGTGACGGAGTAAGACTCCAAATCAAAAAAAAAAGGACATTATATTTGGGAAATCTTGGATGGAATGCTCTAGTTTGAATGTGGATTGTTTGCCTCCACCTCATCTTATGTTGAAATTTCATTTCCATTGTTGGAGGTGTGGCTCAGTGGGGAATGTTAGGGTTATGGAAGCAGACTCCGAAAGAATAGATGAATGTTGCCCTGGGATACCATTGAGTGAATGTGTTCATTCTATTAGTTTCTGCAAGAACTAATTGTTAAAAAGAACAAAAAGAGCATGGTACTTCCTTGTTCGTGTTCTCTCTCTCTCCCTCCCTTTGCTTTCTATCATGAGTGGAAGCAGCCTGAGGCCCTCACCAGACGCTAAGCAGATGCCAGTGCCATACTTCTTGTATTGCCTGCAGAATCATGCACCAAATAAGCTTCTTTTCTTTATAGATTACTCAACCTCTAGTATTTTTTTGTAGCAACAGTTGCCTACATTTTGAATTGTTTTGTTTTTATCAGTTTGTTCATAATGATATCTCATCAGGAGTGTACTTTAGCTTCTTGTTAACTTTTAAATGAGTCTCACAGTAAAATGTAAACTGCTTCCTTTAAGTCAGCTGACATACCTTAAAAAAATAAAAAAGCAAAAACAGAAGTGAAAGTAACCTTCTACTTCTCCTCTAAAGATATATTCAGCTCCCTCTCCCCACCTGGAGCTGTGAGTCAGCAGCCTACCAGTCTCAGGGAAGGAGCCTATTCGCATGCAGATCTCTCTGGAGCAAACTGAAGACAGACATTTGTCCTCAGGGAGACAGGTAGGTAGAGAAGAATGTAGAAAATGGAGTAGGCAGAGGTACAACAAAAGAACCAGAGACTAAAATAGAAACAAATCTAATAAAATAGTCATAAGGATCAGTCAGAGACACAGACTGATACATGCTAAGAAACAAATATGTGTTTGGCATTATTTTATACTAAAAAAATAGCTACAGATCTGGGAGAAGATGGAGTACAGACAAGAGACCATTTGGTAACCTGAATTATCAAAAAAATAGTCTTATGGAAAGACAGACTTTTTATGAAAAACAGTATTGCAACTGCGGGAAGGGCACTATTAAAATAGAA
The DNA here is from genome assembly GCA_027257055.1 of Cephalopachus bancanus. Taxonomy (NCBI): domain Eukaryota; kingdom Metazoa; phylum Chordata; class Mammalia; order Primates; family Tarsiidae; genus Cephalopachus; species Cephalopachus bancanus. Next base: position 48,271 of record JAPVLO010001954.1, read on the forward strand.
CAATCCAACAATCAGAGCTACATGCACCTCAAAGGCCAGAAGGTACGATATTTTCTTTTATGGGGAAGGGTCAGCAAGCATAGAAGGAGCCTAGAATGAGGGAATGGGATAACGATGGAATGTTTTTCTTAAGGTCTTCAAATTCTTAGCAGGGGTCTTTATAAAGGGCTTATATGCTGGGTCAGGAGGAGGTTAGGTCAAAGTCAGAAGACTAGAGGGAGAATAACTTAACTGATGTTTGTTCAAGTTAACTAATACTTTCTTTCTGCTGATC
>JAPVLO010001955.1:0-37290 GCA_027257055.1 Cephalopachus bancanus
TTTAAAAGGAAACTTTTTAAAACCTCCCCCAAAAAAGGAAAAACCCCCAAAAAAACCAAGCGAGCCTTTCCCTCTTTCCAACGAACAACTCCAAAAAGGGGGCGGGTTACCACTAATTCCCAAGGGGACAATGCTTTAGGGAAAGGAACATAAAAAAAAAACATTGTGATTTAAAAGGGAACCCTAAAGCTTACCCCAAAAAAAACAGTGTTATTTACTAGGGGGGCAATCAGTTCAAAAAAATTTTATCGTTGTGGCAAACATAGTGAGTTGAGAGTTAAAAAAACAAAATCGGACAACCCAAAAAAACCGCCGTTAAATTTTTTCCCCACATGATGCATTTTTTGGGTTCCCCGGAAACTTTATTTTTAAAAAAAAGAGGGCCCCGGCCCTTTTTCAAAAGCCCCCCGGGGCCTTTTTTCCAAGTGCCCCTTTTTAAAGGGAAAATTTTCCAAAACCCGGGAATAAGTGTTTACCCAAGGCTTGGAACGGTTAGGGCCACGTAATTCAACTGCCAAAACGGGCCCGATTATAGGTTTCCAGGGCCCTAAACAAAAGCTCCGGCTTTCAATGAAGAAAGCATGAGCCAGTTGGGTGCCTGAAATATCCCCCATTTAAAAGGGTCTCCTGCTTTTTCAGAAAAAAAATCACCATTGGACCCTTGTAGGTTTTATCCGGGAAAAACAATTTAAACTCCCCTAAACAAAAACTCTTGCCTCAGGGGAGAAATATATACCAGGGGGATTTGATACAGTTTTACCTGAAACACGAAGCACTTGAACAAACCCCAAGGAAAGGGCCAAAACAAAAAATGGGAAGAGGTATTCCAGGGACAAAAAAGGGAAAATTTCAAAAAGGAAACATAGAACAGGCAAATTCCCGGAAAACCTTTTCCACACCCGGGGGGCTATTCCCCCGCAATCCCAGTGAATAGTTTTCCCGGGGGAAAGCTGAAAAAAAAAAAAAACAAAGAATTTTCCCCGGGGAACAAATTTACCAGTAATTGGGAACTAATCACCATTTTCCCTGGGGTTATCTTTTCCGAATTTAAGGGCAGACCCCCAAAGCATCCCCGGAGACTTTTAAACAGAAGGAAACAAGGGCTCGGGGAAGCATGCCCAAGTTGGGCTCAACCCAAAATGAAGGGGGAAATTTTCAACCCCCATTTTTAAGGGAGATTCCATTCAAAACAAGCCACGGGGAACAGCTTTTTTTCCCAAACGTTTCGGGGAAAGTTTTCCTACAAACAAAAATTTGAAAAAAGAAAATTTTAAAAGAAGGAATTAAAATCATGATTGACTCACGTATTCCCCTGACCGGGGGAAATGAGCCACTTTAACTCCCCAAAAAATCCCTTTAAACAAAAAACTTCCCGGCATCTGAAAAAAAGAAGCAGGAGATATGATTGGGGAGCAAGAAAAACGAACCCCCAAAGACCCAAAAAAAAAAGCCCGGGGCTTTCTACCCCGGTGACCCTCAAAACCCCAAAAGGCCATTCGCTTATTCCAAAGGAAAAAAGAATATGCTTTGCAGATAAAACGGAACGGGGGAAAATTCAAGTACAAAAAAAAAGAAACTCCACAATGAAGCATATTTTTTTTAAAGGTCCAATTTAAACCATTTCCCAAAAAGGGAAAAGCTTCGCTCTCTTGAAAACAACTGCCTTGAGAAAACAGTAACCCCCCAAAAAAGAAAATAACAAATGCCAAGCAGTGACCTTTCATGGGTTTCCCAACTGTTCACACCCCCCCAGGGGGGAAACCTGTCAGCTCTTACCCTAAAGCCCTAGGAGAATGTTTGGGTTGGGAAAAGGGACAGGAAAATCAAAAATTTAAACAAAGGGAACCAATAATGTTTCCCCAAAAAACAGTGAACGTCATTTTAGGGTGGCCCATGGGCCTTTTTAAAGGGAAAAAGCTCGCCTTTTGGCAATGACCAGGTGTATGATTAGTTTGGGAAACAGGGAAACTACACACCAAAGAACCGCCGTAAATGTTTTTGCCCCTTTAGTAGTGCAGTTTTTAGGGTGTCCCCAGGGCTCTTTTTTTGGAAACAAAAAGAGGGTCTGGGGGTTTTAAATGAACCCAAGCCAGTTTTAGATGCCCTGAAACAGAGGAAACTTTTCACTTCCCGGGAAGGCCCTTTACCACTTAACGGTCCGTGGGGCCAGGGGGTTTACCGGCACCCCCGCTTATCCTATAGGTTTTCAAGGGACCTTAGAATCAAAAACCAAAAGCCCTTTCGACTGCCCTAAAACATCAGGCCCTTGGATAGTTCCCCGGAACCCCCCTCCCCCCTTTAACAAGGCCTCCTGCCCCAAAAAGAAAAAGAAAATTGGAGTTTAAGGCAGCCATAGGGGAAACAATTTAGAATTTCCCCTAAACAAATTGCCCCTCCCAGGGGAGCCTTTTTCACTCAGGGGGCCCAGAGCAATTCACCGGAAACACGGATTTCCCCGAAGAAAGGTTAGGGGGGAAAAACAAATCGGGAAAAAAAAGGGGGTTTCCACAGAATGGAATCTAGTCAAGCAATGGCATGGGAACCTTTCCCAATTAAAGGAAGAGCCACAACCCCCTGAGAGGGTATTAACAGAATACAGTGCAATTGTTTTTTAGGCAAAAAGGTTTAAAAAAACTAATCAGAACCCCCCGGGGACACTAACGCTTTCCCCCCGAATTGGAAATTTTAACAGCAGGGAGGGGGGGCTTTCCCAATGGAAAGGCGACAGGCCCCACCAAAATAAGGAGAGGGAAAATTCAGAATGGGGCAAGTGAAATCAAATCCCTGACCAATCCTTGAGTTCAAAGCCAAAGGCACAGCCACTTTTCAAACATTTTCCAAGGGGGGGTTTGCACAAAACGAAAGGAAGGAGACACTTTTTCTCAAAGGATTGGGGAGCAAGGTTTTTAAACAAAAATTTGAAAAGGAGAAAGTTTGAAGACCGTTTCCCAAGAGAATTGACCTACAGCCTCCCACCGGGGGGGGAATAGCGCACCCCCCCTGACCGATTTCCCTAGGAAACGAAGAACCCCAAGTAATAAAAGAAAGAGACTGTCTCAGTATTGGAGCATCAAAAGTTGAATAAAATTTTATCCCAAAAGGGGAGAACATTAAGCCCGTTAAAAAGTGACCCTAAACAATAAAACGGCCGCGGATTCAGCAAAAACAGAATGACCTTTCCCCAAAAGGGCCAAGGGAAAAACTTTATAACAAAAAAAAAACTACTCTTTTCTACAAGGAGGGAGCACTCTTTTTGGGGGACAATTTTAATTTAAAAATTGAAATTAATAGGTTTTAAAAATAAGCTTCCAGAACATTTTTTTCCCATCACCAAAAAGGAAAAACTGCAAATACAAACCCCCATAACCCTTTTCTGGCTTTCCCAAATGATAAACTTAAAGAGGGAGGAAATTTAGTTTACCAAAGCCAACAGGAAACGTTTGGATAAGAGGCAGGTAAAAACCATTGAGAATTAATTGGGGAAAAAAAAGCTTTCCCGTCATGAACGGCAACCAGGGGGGCCCATTGGTTTCTTAAACAGGAAACTTTCAACATCCGGATAGCCTCTGTTTAAAGCTTGGAGAAAAAAAAAATCAGGTTCACCCAAAAAAACCCCCGTAAAACGGTTCCCCATTCAGGACGGAGTTTTTAGGGAAACCCCATGGGAAAACTCACCGGAAAAAACAGACCCCGGGGGTTTTTGGGAAAAAAACCCCCAAGGCCTTGATTCGCCAAAAGCCCGGGAAACACAAAACTTTTCGCTTCACTGAAAAGCCGCTTGTTTCCTCTTAGTGGGTTTCCCTAGGGGACAATTGATCTCCAAAACCCCTTTCTCTCGCTTCACGGGAGCCTAAATCAGGGATGGGTGCAAAACCACTTAAACAGACTCCCTTGATCAGGGCCCTTGGAAGGTTTCCCCCCCAAAAAAAAGTTTACACAGGCCTTGTCTTCTTAGCAATGAAAACGGCACACATTTGACCTTACAGGGTTTCCTAAAAAACTTTAGAATTTCCCAAAACAAAAAAACCTTTGTTCCAGACAAACTATTGGGGGTTTTTTCCAGATTCTTCCGGAAAAACCACGTTTCCCCGTAAGAAAGGTCTGGGGGGATCACAAAAAAGGGGGAAAATGGAATGAGGTTTAAGAGGCGCAAGAAGAAACAGTCAAGAATGAATAACATGGGAACATTTTCACAACTTCACCAAGGAAATGCCTAACTCAGGGCCAGGAAGGCACCCAAAACTCCCCAGGGAATTTTTTTCCAGGAAGGGGCATAAAAAAGAAAAAAAGAAGGGGGAACACCCTTTCCCACCCTAATTGAAATTTTAACACCATTTGGAGGGGGGAGTTTCCGAATTTAAACAGAACCCAAACCAAAAAATCCCATGGAGTCAAAAACAGTGGGAACAAGTGACTCAAATAAACCCTAAATCCTTAAGGACCCGGGAGTAAATGAAGGGAGACACTTTTAAAACATTTTAAGGGGGATTCCATTAAAACAACCAAGGAAAGGGAGCACCTTTTTCCCAAGCTTCAAAGTGCCTCAAAAAAAAATTTTAAAAAGGTTTCGAAACACCAGAAAAGAGATGATTCTTCCCTTTTTTCCCCCGGACCGGGGGGCAACAGCGCACTTTCCCCCAAGTGAGTTAAATCTTTTCAAAAGGAAATTCAGGCATCAAAATGGAAGAGACTTGGCTCTGTATTGGGGTACCCAAATTGTAAAATTGAAATAAAATACACCGTTAAACCCGCCCCAAAAAAAAAAAAAAAAAAAAAAAAAAAAAAAAAAAAAAAAAAAAAAAAAAAAAAAAAAAAAAAAAAAAAAAAAAAAAAAAAAAAAAAAAAAAAAAAAAAAAAAAAAAAAAAAAAAAAAAAAAAAAAAAAAAAAAAAAAAAAAAAAAAAAAAAAAAAAAAAAAAAAAAAAAAAAAAAAAAAAAAAAAAAAAAAAAAAAAAAAAAAAAAAAAAAAAAAAAAAAAAAAAAAAAAAAAAAAAAAAAAAAAAAAAAAAAAAAAAAAAAAAAAAAAAAAAAAAAAAAAAAAAAAAAAAAAAAAAAAAAAAAAAAAAAAAAAAAAAAAAAAAAAAAAAAAAAAAAAAAAAAAAAAAAAAAAAAAAAAAAAAAAAAAAAAAAAAAAAAAAAAAAAAAAAAAAAAAAAAAAAAAAAAAAAAAAAAAAAAAAAAAAAAAAAAAAAAAAAAAAAAAAAAAAAAAAAAAAAAAAAAAAAAAAAAAAAAAAAAAAAAAAAAAAAAAAAAAAAAAAAAAAAAAAAAAAAAAAAAAAAAAAAAAAAAAAAAAAAAAAAAAAAAAAAAAAAAAAAAAAAAAAAAAAAAAAAAAAAAAAAAAAAAAAAAAAAAAAAAAAAAAAAAAAAAAAAAAAAAAAAAAAAAAAAAAAAAAAAAAAAAAAAAAAAAAAAAAAAAAAAAAAAAAAAAAAAAAAAAAAAAAAAAAAAAAAAAAAAAAAAAAAAAAAAAAAAAAAAAAAAAAAAAAAAAAAAAAAAAAAAAAAAAAAAAAAAAAAAAAAAAAAAAAAAAAAAAAAAAAAAAAAAAAAAAAAAAAAAAAAAAAAAAAAAAAAAAAAAAAAAAAAAAAAAAAAAAAAAAAAAAAAAAAAAAAAAAAAAAAAAAAAAAAAAAAAAAAAAAAAAAAAAAAAAAAAAAAAAAAAAAAAAAAAAAAAAAAAAAAAAAAAAAAAAAAAAAAAAAAAAAAAAAAAAAAAAAAAAAAAAAAAAAAAAAAAAAAAAAAAAAAAAAAAAAAAAAAAAAAAAAAAAAAAAAAAAAAAAAAAAAAAAAAAAAAAAAAAAAAAAAAAAAAAAAAAAAAAAAAAAAAAAAAAAAAAAAAAAAAAAAAAAAAAAAAAAAAAAAAAAAAAAAAAAAAAAAAAAAAAAAAAAAAAAAAAAAAAAAAAAAAAAAAAAAAAAAAAAAAAAAAAAAAAAAAAAAAAAAAAAAAAAAAAAAAAAAAAAAAAAAAAAAAAAAAAAAAAAAAAAAAAAAAAAAAAAAAAAAAAAAAAAAAAAAAAAAAAAAAAAAAAAAAAAAAAAAAAAAAAAAAAAAAAAAAAAAAAAAAAAAAAAAAAAAAAAAAAAAAAAAAAAAAAAAAAAAAAAAAAAAAAAAAAAAAAAAAAAAAAAAAAAAAAAAAAAAAAAAAAAAAAAAAAAAAAAAAAAAAAAAAAAAAAAAAAAAAAAAAAAAAAAAAAAAAAAAAAAAAAAAAAAAAAAAAAAAAAAAAAAAAAAAAAAAAAAAAAAAAAAAAAAAAAAAAAAAAAAAAAAAAAAAAAAAAAAAAAAAAAAAAAAAAAAAAAAAAAAAAAAAAAAAAAAAAAAAAAAAAAAAAAAAAAAAAAAAAAAAAAAAAAAAAAAAAAAAAAAAAAAAAAAAAAAAAAAAAAAAAAAAAAAAAAAAAAAAAAAAAAAAAAAAAAAAAAAAAAAAAAAAAAAAAAAAAAAAAAAAAAAAAAAAAAAAAAAAAAAAAAAAAAAAAAAAAAAAAAAAAAAAAAAAAAAAAAAAAAAAAAAAAAAAAAAAAAAAAAAAAAAAAAAAAAAAAAAAAAAAAAAAAAAAAAAAAAAAAAAAAAAAAAAAAAAAAAAAAAAAAAAAAAAAAAAAAAAAAAAAAAAAAAAAAAAAAAAAAAAAAAAAAAAAAAAAAAAAAAAAAAAAAAAAAAAAAAAAAAAAAAAAAAAAAAAAAAAAAAAAAAAAAAAAAAAAAAAAAAAAAAAAAAAAAAAAAAAAAAAAAAAAAAAAAAAAAAAAAAAAAAAAAAAAAAAAAAAAAAAAAAAAAAAAAAAAAAAAAAAAAAAAAAAAAAAAAAAAAAAAAAAAAAAAAAAAAAAAAAAAAAAAAAAAAAAAAAAAAAAAAAAAAAAAAAAAAAAAAAAAAAAAAAAAAAAAAAAAAAAAAAAAAAAAAAAAAAAAAAAAAAAAAAAAAAAAAAAAAAAAAAAAAAAAAAAAAAAAAAAAAAAAAAAAACCCCCCCCCCCCCCCCCCCCCCCCCCCCCCCCCCCCCCCCCCCCCCCCCCCCCCCCCCCCCCCCCCCCCCCCCCCCCCCCCCCCCCCCCCCCCCCCCCCCCCCCCCCCCCCCCCCCCCCCCCCCCCCCCCCCCCCCCCCCCCCCCCCCCCCCCCCCCCCCCCCCCCCCCCCCCCCCCCCCCCCCCCCCCCCCCCCCCCCCCCCCCCCCCCCCCCCCCCCCCCCCCCCCCCCCCCCCCCCCCCCCCCCCCCCCCCCCCCCCCCCCCCCCCCCCCCCCCCCCCCCCCCCCCCCCCCCCCCCCCCCCCCCCCCCCCCCCCCCCCCCCCCCCCCCCCCCCCCCCCCCCCCCCCCCCCCCCCCCCCCCCCCCCCCCCCCCCCCCCCCCCCCCCCCCCCCCCCCCCCCCCCCCCCCCCCCCCCCCCCCCCCCCCCCCCCCCCCCCCCCCCCCCCCCCCCCCCCCCCCCCCCCCCCCCCCCCCCCCCCCCCCCCCCCCCCCCCCCCCCCCCCCCCCCCCCCCCCCCCCCCCCCCCCCCCCCCCCCCCCCCCCCCCCCCCCCCCCCCCCCCCCCCCCCCCCCCCCCCCCCCCCCCCCCCCCCCCCCCCCCCCCCCCCCCCCCCCCCCCCCCCCCCCCCCCCCCCCCCCCCCCCCCCCCCCCCCCCCCCCCCCCCCCCCCCCCCCCCCCCCCCCCCCCCCCCCCCCCCCCCCCCCCCCCCCCCCCCCCCCCCCCCCCCCCCCCCCCCCCCCCCCCCCCCCCCCCCCCCCCCCCCCCCCCCCCCCCCCCCCCCCCCCCCCCCCCCCCCCCCCCCCCCCCCCCCCCCCCCCCCCCCCCCCCCCCCCCCCCCCCCCCCCCCCCCCCCCCCCCCCCCCCCCCCCCCCCCCCCCCCCCCCCCCCCCCCCCCCCCCCCCCCCCCCCCCCCCCCCCCCCCCCCCCCCCCCCCCCCCCCCCCCCCCCCCCCCCCCCCCCCCCCCCCCCCCCCCCCCCCCCCCCCCCCCCCCCCCCCCCCCCCCCCCCCCCCCCCCCCCCCCCCCCCCCCCCCCCCCCCCCCCCCCCCCCCCCCCCCCCCCCCCCCCCCCCCCCCCCCCCCCCCCCCCCCCCCCCCCCCCCCCCCCCCCCCCCCCCCCCCCCCCCCCCCCCCCCCCCCCCCCCCCCCCCCCCCCCCCCCCCCCCCCCCCCCCCCCCCCCCCCCCCCCCCCCCCCCCCCCCCCCCCCCCCCCCCCCCCCCCCCCCCCCCCCCCCCCCCCCCCCCCCCCCCCCCCCCCCCCCCCCCCCCCCCCCCCCCCCCCCCCCCCCCCCCCCCCCCCCCCCCCCCCCCCCCCCCCCCCCCCCCCCCCCCCCCCCCCCCCCCCCCCCCCCCCCCCCCCCCCCCCCCCCCCCCCCCCCCCCCCCCCCCCCCCCCCCCCCCCCCCCCCCCCCCCCCCCCCCCCCCCCCCCCCCCCCCCCCCCCCCCCCCCCCCCCCCCCCCCCCCCCCCCCCCCCCCCCCCCCCCCCCCCCCCCCCCCCCCCCCCCCCCCCCCCCCCCCCCCCCCCCCCCCCCCCCCCCCCCCCCCCCCCCCCCCCCCCCCCCCCCCCCCCCCCCCCCCCCCCCCCCCCCCCCCCCCCCCCCCCCCCCCCCCCCCCCCCCCCCCCCCCCCCCCCCCCCCCCCCCCCCCCCCCCCCCCCCCCCCCCCCCCCCCCCCCCCCCCCCCCCCCCCCCCCCCCCCCCCCCCCCCCCCCCCCCCCCCCCCCCCCCCCCCCCCCCCCCCCCCCCCCCCCCCCCCCCCCCCCCCCCCCCCCCCCCCCCCCCCCCCCCCCCCCCCCCCCCCCCCACCAGCAAATAAAAAACCCAAGCAGTAGACCTTTTCATGGCGTTTCCCAAGCTATACACACTCACAACGAGGGAGCGAGGCCCGTCAGCTCTTACTCATACTTGCCAACGGAGGAGCAACTGCTTTGGATGGGAAAAGGAACAGGTAAAATCAAAAACATTGTAGAATTCAATAGGTGAACCAATAATGCTTCCCCAAAGTAACAGTGAATCGGGCATTTCACTCAGGGGGCACCATCTGTTGGGATTCTTATACAGGAAACATTTTATACAGCTCTGCTAGGCATATGCACTCAGTGTATATGATGTACGTTGAAGAGAAACGGAGAGAATCAGGGATCACACCAAAGACACAGCCAGTATAATCGTTGTTGCCCCCTTCAGTGACGTGCAGTTTTGAGGAATGTCTCCCATGGAAGACTCTTATTTTCCGGAAACGAAACAGAGGCTCTCGGCCTTTTTGGCAAAAGAACCCGCAGAGCCATTGTATTCGGGATTAGATGCCCATTTAAAAAAGGGAAACTTTTCGCATTCCCGGGAATGAAGCCTGCTTGGGCACCAATGGGTGTGGAGACCTGGTTCCAGTCGGGCTGCACGTGAAGTTGCAATCTGCACCAAACGGTCCCTGACTACTATATGTATACACAGGGGCGCTCTGAAATCAGGGGTGAGAGCGTGCACAAAGCCAGCTTAATACAGACTGCCAATGAATAGCAGTGCAGCGCACGCTTGGATAGCCTGTCCCCCGGAAGTCCCCCCGTCACCACCAGTTTAAACAGGCTCTCCGTGCTTCTTCAAAATGAAAACGGCACAGCATTGGTAGTCCTTATTTGGGTTTTGATGCCATAGGGAAAAAAAATTTAGAATTCTCCCCATAAACAAATAATGCTCTCCTCTCGCACTGGGGAGCACTTTTATCACTCATTGGGGGACTTTGTATCCGGGGTTCTATCCGTGAAACACGAAAGTTTCACTCTCGTAAGCAAAGGCCCTCTAAGGAAAGGAACACAAATCAAGGGGGAAAAGTGGAAAAGAGGTATTACAGCAGGCAGCAAAGAAGAATACTAGTCTGCAATGAGATAACACTGCAGCACACATTTGGGACACACTTCACCAAGGAAGATGCCTATTCACTACAGGCCTAGGGGAGGCTATTCCCAAAAGCAATCCACAGTGCAATTGTTTTCCAGGGCAGGAAAAGCTTAAAGAAACAATAACAAAGAATTCTCCCGGGGGACACACAACGCTTTCCCCCCAGTAACTGTGAATGTCTGAGATCACGCATTGTGGCCCCGTGGGGTTGACTTTCCCAATGTGAAAGGCTGACGAACGCACAGCCAAAGCATCACCATGGGGAAACGTAATATACTGAAGGGGAAAAAGTGACAATCAGGAATAACATGCCCCAATGCCTTAGAGGACTCAAGCCAGTAAATGACAGGGCAGCACACTTTTCACACAGCATTTTCCCAAAGGGGGATTCGCATTCAAAAAAAGCACAGAAGGGAGACAGCTCTTTTTCGTCAATGCGATTTGGGGGAGCAATTGTGTTTCCTACAACACAAAAATTTGAAAAGGGGAAAGATTTCAGAATGCACCCATGAATTCACAAAAACATGCATTCTACTCTACTGTGGAGTTTCCCCTGCCCCCGGGGCACCACTGAGCTGCACTTTCCCCTACGTGACCGATTAAAGTCTTCCTAGGTCAAACAAAAACTCTGCAAGCATAACTGAAAATGAAAGACGACTGTGAGACTCATGTATTTGGGGCATGCCCAAGTTAGAATAACATTGATATCCTGAAAGAGGCAGCACACAGTTTAAGACCCGGGGCTTTCCCAAAAGAAAGATGCACCCTCACAACAAGCCTAACACAGGCCATCTGCGCTTATTCAGCAAGGCAAAAGGAGAATGACTGCATTTCGCAGCATAGGGGAAAAGGCAACGGGGGAAAAATTCATAGTATTCAAAACGAAAGCAAGTACTGCTTTTCTACAAGTGAGGGGTAGCACTCATTTTTTTCAATGTGTGGGACAATTTACATGCTCATTCCAAAAGTGAAATTGACATATCGCTCTGCTATGATAAATCAAGCTGTACCCTTTAGAATCATTTATTTCACCGTATACCCACCAAGAAGAAAACTACCAGCAAATAAAACCAACGCAGTAGACCTTTGACATGGCGTTTCCCCAAACTGAAAACACCCACAACGAGGGAGGAAGCCTTCAGCTCTTACTCATAATGCCAAGGAGGAGCAACTGCTTTGGTTGGAAGAGGACAGGTAAAATCCAAAACATTGTAGAATTCAATAGGGGAACCAATAATGCTTTCCCAAAGTAAAAGTGAATCGTCATTTCACTCAGGGTGGCACCATCGTGTTGCGCATTCTTATACAGGAAACATTGCATACAGCTCTGCTAGGCATATGCACTCAGTGTAGTATGATGTACTTGAAAAGAAACAGGGAAATCAGGGATCACACCAAAGACACAGCCAGTATAATCGTTGTTGCCCCATTCAGTGACGTGCAGTTTTGAGGAATGTCTCCCATGGAAGACTCTTATTTTCCGGAAACGAAACAGAGGCTCTCGGGCCTTGTTGCAAATGAATCCGCAGAGCCATTGTATTCGGTATTTGATGCCCGTGTAAACAGAGGAAACTTTTCAGCATTCACCGGGGAATGAAGCCTGCTTGGGGACCATTTGGGTGTGGGGATTGGTTCCAGTGAGGGCAGCACGTGAGGTTTCACTCTGGTCACCCAACGCTCCCTGACTCCTATAGTGATACACAGGGACGCTTGAGAATCAGGGATGAAGCGTGCACAAAGCCAGCTTAATACAGACTGCCAATGAATAGCAGTGCAGCGCACGCTTGGATAGCCTGTCCCCCGGAAGTCCCCCCGTCACCACCAGTTTAAACAGGCTCTCCGTGCTTCTTCAGAAAAAAACAGCACAGCATTGGGAGTCCTTATTTGGTTTCGATGCCATAGGGCAAACAATTTAGAATTCTCCCCCTAAAAAAATAATGCTCTCCCGCTCGTCACTGGGGGGCACTTATATCACTCATTGGGGCACTATGTATCGCAGAGTTCTATCCGTGAAACACGGACGTTTCACTCTCGTAAGCAAAGGCCCTCTAGGGGAAGGGCACAAATCAAGGGGGAAAAAGTGAGAATGAGGTATTACAGCAGGGAGCAATGAAGAATACTAGTCATAGCAATGAGATAACACTGCGGCACACATTTGGCACACACTTCCCCAAAGGGAAAATGCCTATTCACTACAGGCCTAGAAAAGGCTATTCCCCAAAAGCAATCCACAGTGCAATTGTTTTCCCAGGACAGGAAAAGGTATAAAGAAACAATAAACAGAATTCTCCCGGGGCACACAAACGCTTTCCCCCAGTAACTGTGAATGTCTGAGATCACGCATTGTGGCCCCGTGGAGTTGAGCTTTCCTGAATGTGAAAGGCTGACGAGACGCACAGCCAAAGCAGTCACCATGGAGAGGGGAATATACATGAATGGGAACAAGTGACAATCAGGAACTAACCCTGCACCAATGCCCTTTGAGACTCAAGCCAGTAAAGACAGGGCAGCACACTTTTCACACAGCATTTTCCAAGGAGATTCGCATTCAAAACAACACAAGGAAGGCAGACACTCTTTTTCGTCAATGCGATTGGGGGAGCAATTGTGTTTCCCACAACACAAAAATTTGAAAAGGGGAAAGATTTCAGAATGCACCAGTGAATTCACCAAGTCATAATTCTACTCTACTGTGGGGTTTCCATGGCCCCCCGGGGGGCACCACTGAGCTGCACTTTCCCATAGTGACCGATTAAAGTCTTCCTAGGGCAAACAGAAGAACTCTGCAGAGATAACTGAAAATGAGAAGACGACTGTGAGACTCATGTATTGGAGCATGCAAAAAGTTAGAATAACATTGATATCCCTGAAAGAGTGCAGCACACAGTTGAAACCCGTCTCCCCAAAAAAGATGCACCCTCACAACAAGCCTAACACAGGGCCCTCTGCGCTTATTCAGCAAGGCAAAGGGAGAATGACTGCATTTCCAGCATAGGGAAACGGCAACGGGGAAAAAATTCATAGTATTCAAAACGAAAGCAAGTACTGCTTTTCTACAAGTGAGTGTGTAGCACTCATTTTACTCAGTGTGTGGCACAATTTACATGCTCATTCCAAAATGTGAAGTATTGACATATGGGTCTGCTATGATAAATCAAGCTGTACCTTGAGAATCATTTATTACACCGTACACCCAGCAAGAAGAAAACTACCAGCAAATAAAAACCAACGCAGTAGACCTTTGACATGGCGTTTCCCAAGCTGATACACACTCACAACGAGGGAGCGAGGCCTGTCAGCTCTTACTCATACTGCCAACGGAGGAGCAACTGCTTTGGTTGGAAGAGGAACAGGTAAAATCAAAAACATTGTAGAATTCAATAGGTGAACCAATAATGCTTTCCCAAAAGTAACAGTGAATCGGTCATTTCACTCAGGGTGGCACCATCGTGTTGGCATCTTATACAGGAAACATTTCATACAGCTCTGCTAGGCATATGCACTCAGTGTAGTATGATGTACGTTGAAGAGAAACAGGGAGAATCAGGTATCACACCAAAGACACAGCCAGTATAATCGTTGTTGCCCCATTCAGTGACGTGCAGTTTTGAGGAATGTCTCCCATGGAAGACTCTTATTTTCCGGAAACGAAACAGAGGCTCTCGGGCCTTGTTGGCAAATGAACCCGCAGAGCCATTGTATTCGGTATTAGATGCCCGTGTAAACACAGGAAACTTTTCAGCATTCACCGGTGAATGAAGCCTGCTTGTTCCAATGGCTGTGGAGACCTGGTTCCAGTCAGGGCAGCACGTGAAGTTGCACTCTGCTCACCAAACGGTCCCTGACTACTATAGTGTATACACAGGGACGCTCTGAGAATCAGGGATGAGAGCGTGCACAAAGCCAGCTTAATACAGACTGCCAATGAATAGCAGTGCAGCGCACGCTTGGATAGCCTGTCCCCAGGAAGTCCCACCGTCACCACCAGTTTAACACAGGCTCTCCGTGCTTCTTCAGAAATGAAAACGGCACAGCATTGGTAGTCCTTATTAGGTTTCGATGCCATAGGGAAAACAATTTAGAATTCTCCCCATAAACAAATAATGCTCTCCTGCTCGTCACTGGGGAGCACTTATATCACTCATTGGGGCACTTTGTATCGCAGAGTTCTATCCGTGAAACACGGCACGTTTCACTCTCGTAAGCAAAGGCCCTCTAAGGGAAGGAACACAAATCAAGGGAAAAAGTGAGAATGAGGTATTACAGCAGGCAGCAATGAAGAATACTAGTCATAGCAATGAGATAACACTGCGGCACACATTTGGCACACACTTCACCAAGGAAGATGCCTATTCACTACAGGCCTAGGAGAGGCTATTCCCAACAGCAATCCACAGTGCAATTGTTTTCCCAGGACAGGAAAAGCTATAAAGAAACAATAACAAAGAATTTTCCCGGGGCACACACAACGCTTTCCACCAGTAACTGTGAATGTCTGAGATCACGCATTGTGGCCCAGTGGAGTTGAGCTTTCCTGAATGTGAAAGGCTGACGAGACGCACAGCCAAAGCAGTCACCATGGAGAGCGTAATATACATGAATGGGAACAAGTGACAATCAGGAACTAACCATGCACCAATGCCTTAGAGTACTCAATGCCAGTAAAGGACAGGGCAGCACACTTTTCACACAGCATTTTCCAAGGGAGATTCGCATTCAAAACAAGCACAAGGAAGGCAGACAGCTCTTTTTCGTCAATGCGATTGGCGGAGCAATTGTGTTTCCTACAACACAAAAATTTGAAAAGGAGAAAGATTTCAGAATGCACCAGTGAATTCACCATGTCATGAATTCGTACTCTACTGTGGAGTTCCCATGGCCCACCCTGTGGCACCACTGAGCTGCACTTTCCAATACGTGACCGATTAAAGTCTTCCTAGGTCAAACAGAACAACTCTGCAGAGCATAACTGAAAATGAGAAGACGACTGTGAGACTCATGTATTGGAGCATGCACCAAGTTAGAATAACATTGATATCCTGAAAGAGTGCAGCACACAGTTGAAGACCCGTCTCCAAGAAAGATGCACCCTCACAACAAGCCTAACACAGGCCGTCTGCGCTTATTCAGCAAGGCAAAAGGGAGAATGACTGCATTTCGCAGCATAGGGAAACGGCAACGGGAAAAACTTCATAGTATTCAAAACGAAAGCAAGTACTGCTTTTCTACAAGTGAGTGTGTAGCACTCATTTTTCTCAATGTGTGGCACAATTTACATGCTCATTCCAAAATGTGAAGTATTGACATATGGCTCTGCTATGATAAATCAAGCTGTACCTTGAGAATCATTTATTACACCGTTACCCAGCAAGAAGAAAACTACCAGCAAATAAAAACCAACGCAGTAGACCTTTGACATGGCGTTTCCAAGCTGATACACACTCACAACGAGGGAGCGAGGCCTGTCAGCTCTTACTCATACTGCCAACGGAGGAGCAACTGCTTTGGTTGGAAGAGGAACAGGTAAAATCAAAAACATTGTAGAATTCAATAGGTGAACCAATAATGCTTTCCCAAAAGTAACAGTGAATCGGTCATTTCACTCAGGGTGGCACCATCGTGTTGGCATTCTTATACAGGAAACATTTCATACAGCTCTGCTAGGCATATGCACTCAGTGTAGTATGATGTACGTTGAAGAGAAACAGGGAGAATCAGGTATCACACCAAAGACACAGCCAGTATAATCGTTGTTGCCCCATTCAGTGACGTGCAGTTTTGAGGAATGTCTCCCATGGAAGACTCTTATTTTCGGGAAACGAAACAGAGGCTCTCGGGCCTTGTTGGCAAATGAACCCGCAGAGCCATTGTATTCGGCATTTGATGCCCGTGTAAACACAGGAAACTTTTCAGCATTCACCGGTGAATGAAGCCTGCTTGGTCTCCAATGGCTGTGGAGACCTGGTTCCAGTGGGGCTGCACGTGAAGTTGCACTCTGCTCACCCAACGGTCCCTGACTACTATAGTGTATACACAGGGACGCTCTGAGAATCAGGGATGAGAGCGTGCACAAAGCCAGCTTAATACAGACTGCCAATGAATAGCAGTGCAGCGCACGCTTGGATAGCCTGTCCCAGGAAGTCCCACCGTCACCACCAGTTTAACACAGGCTCTCCGTGCTTCTTCAGAAATGAAAACGGCACAGCATTGGTAGTCCTTATTAGGTTTCGATGCCATAGGGAAAACAATTTAGAATTCTCCCATAAACAAATAATGCTCTCTGCTCGTCACTGGGGAGCACTTATATCACTCATTGGGGCACTTTGTATCGCAGAGTTCTATCCGTGAAACACGCACGTTTCACTCTCGTAAGCAAAGGCCCTCTATGGGAAGGAACACAAATCAAGGGAAAGAGTGAGAATGAGGTATTACAGCAGGCAGCAATGAAGAATACTAGTCATAGCAATGAGATAACACTGCGGCACACATTTGGCACACACTTCACCAAGGAAGATGCCTATTCACTACAGGCCTAGGAGAGGCTATTCCCAACAGCAATCCACAGTGCAATTGTTTTCCCAGGACAGGAAAAGCTATAAAGAAACAATAACAAAGAATTCTCCCGGGGCACACACAACGCTTTCCCACCAGTAATGTGAATGTCTGAGATCACGCATGTGGCCAGTGGAGTTGAGCTTTCCTGAATGTGAAAGGCTGACGAGACGCACAGCCAAAGCAGTCACCATGGAGAGCGTAATATACATGAATGGGAACAAGTGACAATCAGGAACTAACCATGCACCAATGCCTTAGAGTACTCAATGCCAGTAAATGACAGGGCAGCACACTTTTCACACAGCATTTTCCAAGGGAGATTCGCATTCAAAACAAGCACAAGGAAGGCAGACAGCTCTTTTTCGTCAATGCGATTGGCGGAGCAATTGTGTTTCCTACAACACAAAATTTGAAAAGGAGAAAGATTTCAGAATGCACCAGTGAATTCACAAGTCATGCATTCTTACTCTACTGTGGAGTTTCCATGGCCCACCTGTGCACCACTGAGATGCACTTTCCCATACGTGACCGATTAAAGTCTTCCTAGGTCAAACAGAACAACTCTGCAGAGCATAACTGAAAATGAGAAGACGACTGTGAGACTCATGTATTGGAGCATGCACCAAGTTAGAATAACATTGATATCCCTGAAAGAGTGCAGCACACAGTTGAAGACCGTCTCCCAAGAAAGATGCACCCTCACAACAAGCCTAACACAGGCCATCTGCGCTTATTCAGCAAGGCAAAAGGGAGAATGACTGCATTTCGCAGCATAGGGAAACGGCAACGGGAAAAACTTCATAGTATTCAAAACGAAAGCAAGTACTGCTTTTCTACAAGTGAGTGTGTAGCACTCATTTTTCTCAATGTGTGGCACGATTTACATGCTCATTCCAAAATGTGAAGTATTGACATATCGCTCTGCTATGATAAATCAAGCTGTACCTTGAGAATCATTTATTTCACCGTACACCAGCAAGAAGAAAACTACCAGCAAATAAAAACAACGCAGTAGACCTTTGACATGGCGTTTCCCAAGCTGATACACACTCACAACGAGGGAGAGAGGCCTGTCAGCTCTTACTCATACTGCCAACGGAGGAGCAACTGCTTTGGTTGGAAGAGGGACAGGTAAAATCAAAAACATTGTAGAATTCAATAGGTGAACCAATAATGCTTTCCCGAAAGTAACAGTGAATCGGCTCATTTCACTCAGGGTGGCACCATCGTGTTGGCATTCTTATACAGGAAACATTTCATACAGCTCTGCTAGGCATATGCACTCAGTGTAGTATGATGTACGTTGAAGAGAAACAGGGAGAATCAGGTATCACACCAAAGACACAGCCAGTATAATCGTTGTTGCCCCATTCAGTGACGTGCAGTTTTGAGGAATGTCTCCCATGGAAGACTCTTATTTTCCGGAAACGAAACAGAGGCTCTCGGGCCTTGTTGTCAAATGAATCCGCAGAGCCATTGTATTCGGTATTTGATGCCCGTGTAAACAGAGGAAACTTTTCAGCATTCACCGGTGAATGAAGCCTGCTTGGTGACCAATGGCTGTGGAGATCTGGTTCCAGTGAGGGCAGCACGTGAGGTTGCACTCTGGTCACCCAACGCTCCCTGACTCCTATAGTGTATACACAGGGACGCTCTGAGAATCAGGGATGAGAGCGTGCACAAAGCCAGCTTAATACAGACTGCCAATGAATAGCAGTGCAGCGCACGCTTGGATAGCCTGTCCCCAGGAAGTCCCCCGTCACCACCAGTTTAACACAGGCTCTCCGTGCTTCTTCAGAAATGAAAACGGCACAGCATTGGTAGTCCTTATTAGGTTTCGATGCCATAGGGAACACAATTTAGAATTCTCCCCATAAACAAATAATGCTCTCCTGCTCGTCACTGGGGAGCACTTATATCACTCATTGGGGCACTATGTATCGCAGAGTTCTATCCGTGAAACACGGACGTTTCACTCTCGTAAGCAAAGGCCCTCTATGGGAAGGAACACAAATCAAGGGGAAAAGAGTGAGAATGAGGTATTACAGCAGGCAGCAATGAAGAATACTAGTCATAGCAATGAGATAACACTGCGGCACACATTTGGCACACACTTCACCAAGGAAGATACCTATTCACTACAGGCCTAGAAGAGGCTATTCCCAACAGCAATCCACAGTGCAATTGTTTTCCCAGGACAGGAAAAGGTATAAAGAAACAATAATACAGAATTCTCCGGGGCACACATAACGCTTTCCCACCAGTAACTGTGAATGTCTGAGATCACGCATTGTGGCCCAGTGGAGTTGAGCTTTCCTGAATGTGAAAGGCTGACGAGACGCACAGCCAAAGCAGTCACCATGGAGAGCGTAATATACATGAATGGGAACAAGTGACAATCAGGAACTAACCATGCACCAATGCCTTAGAGTACTCAATGCCAGTAAAGGACAGGGCAGCACACTTTTCACACAGCATTTTCCAAGGGAGATTCGCATTCAAAACAAGCACAAGGAAGGCAGACAGCTCTTTTTCGTCAATGCGATTGGCGGAGCAATTGTGTTTCCTACAACACAAAAATTTGAAAAGGAGAAAGATTTCAGAATGCACACAGTGAATTCACCAAGTCATGAATTCGTACTCTACTGTGGAGTTTCCATGGCCCACCGGGTGGCACCACTGAGCTGCACTTTCCCATAGGTGACCGATTAAAGTCTTCCTAGGTCAAACAGAAGAACTCTGCAGAGCATAACTGAAAATGAGAAGACGACTGTGAGACTCATGTATTGGAGCATGCACCAAGTTAGAATAACATTGATATCCCTGAAAGAGTGCAGCACACAGTTGAAGACCCGTCTCCCAAGAAAGATGCACCCTCACAACAAGCCTAACACAGGCCGTCTGCGCTTATTCAGCAAGGCAAACGGGAGAATGACTGCATTTCCCAGCATAGGGAAACGGCAACGGGAAAAACTTCATAGTATTCAAAACGAAAGCAAGTACTGCTTTTCTACAAGTGAGTGTGTAGCACTCATTTTACTCAGTGTGTGGCACAATTTACATGCTCATTCCAAAATGTGAAGTATTGACATATGGCTCTGCTATGATAAATCAAGCTGTACCTTGAGAATCAATTTTTACACCGTATACCCAGCAAGAAGAAAACTACCAGCAAATAAAAACCAACGCAGTAGACCTTTGCCATGGCGTTTCCCAAGCTGATACACACTCATAACGAGGGAGAGAAGCCTGTCAGCTCTTACTCATACATGCCAACGGAGGAGCAACTGCTTTGGTTGGAAGAGGAACAGGTAAAATCAAAAACATTGTAGAATTCAATAGGTGAACCAATAATGCTTTCCCAAAGTAACAGTGAATCGGTCATTTCACTCAGGGTGGCACCATCGTGTTGGCATTCATATACAGGAAACATTTCATACAGCTCTGCTAGGCATATGCACTCAGTGTAGTATGATGTACGTTGAAGAGAAACAGGGAGAATCAGGTATCACACCAAAGACACAGCCAGTATAAACGTTGTTGCCCCATTCAGTGACGTGCAGTTTTGAGGAATGCCTCCCATGGAAGACTCTTATTTTCCGGAAACAAACAGAGGCTCTCGGGCCTTGTTGGCAAATGAACCCGCAGAGCCATTGTATTCGCCATTAGATGCCCGTGTAAACACAGGAAACTTTTCAGCATTCACCGGTGAATGAAGCCTGCTTGTTCTCCAATGGCTGTGGAGACCTGGTTCCAGTCAGGGCTGCACGTGAAGTTGCACTCTGCTCACCAAACGGTCCCTGACTACTACAGTGGATACAGGGGACGCTCTGAGAATCAGGGATGAGAGCATGCACAAAGCCAGCTTAATACAGACTGCCAATGAATAGCAGTGCAGCGCACGCTAGGATAGCCTGTCCCCAGGAAGTCCCACCGTCACCACCAGTTTCACACAGGCTCTCCGTGCTTCTTCAGCAACGAAAACGGCACAGCATTTGTAGTCCTTACTAGGTTTCGTTGCCATAGGGAAAAACAATTTAGAATTCTCCCATAAACAAATAATGCTCTCCTGCTCGTCACTGGGGAGCACTTATATCACTCATTGGGGCACTTTGTTTCGCAGAGTTCTATCCGTGAAACACGCACGTTTCACTCTCGTAATCAAAGGCCCTCTAAGGGAAGGATCACAAATCAAGGGGAAAAAGTGAGAATGAGGTATTACAGCAGGCAGCAATGAAGAATACTAGTCATAGCAATGAGATAACACTGCGGCACACATTTGGCACACACTTCACCAAGGAAGATGCCTATTCACTGCAGGCCTAGGAGAGGCTATTCCAACAGCAATCCACAGTGCAATTGTTTTCCCAGGACAGGAAAAGCTATAAAGAAACAGTAACAAAGAATTTTCCCGGGGCACACACAACGCTTTCCCACCAGTATCTGTGAATGTCTGAGATCACGCATGGTGGCCCAGTGGAGTTGAGCTTTCCTGAATGTGAAAGGCTGACGAGACACACAGCCAAAGCAGTCACCATGGAGAGCGTAGTATACATGAATGGGAAAAAGTGACAATCAGGAACTAACCATGCACCAATGCCTTAGAGTACTCAATGCCAGTAAATGACAGGGCAGCACACTTTTCACACAGCATTTTCCAAGGGAGATTCGCATTCAAAACAAGCACAAGGAAGGCAGACAGCTCTTTTTCGTCAATGCGATTGGCGGAGCAATTGTGTTTCCTACAACACAAAAATTTGAAAAAGGAAAGATTTCAGAATACACCAGTGAATTCACAATGTCATGCATTCTTACTCTACTGTGGAGTTCCCATAGCCCACCCTGTGACACCACTGAGATGCACTTTCCAATACGTGACCGATTAAAGTCTTCCTAGGTCAAACAGAACAACTCTGCAGAGCATAACTGAAAATGAGAAGACGACTGTGAGACTCATGTATTGGAGCATGCACCAAGTTAGAATAACATTGATATCCTGAAAGAGTGCAGCACACAGTTGAAGACCCGTCTCCCAAGAAAGATGCACCCTCACAACAAGCCTAACACAGGCCATCTGCGCTGATTCAGCAAGGCAAAAGGGAGAATGACTGCATTTCGCAGCATAGGGAAACGGCAACGGGAGAAACTTCATAGTATTCAAAACGAAAGCAAGTACTGCTTTTCTACAAGTGAGTGTGTAGCACTCATTTTTTCAATGTGTGGCACGATTTACATGCTCATTCCAAAAGGTGAAGTATTGACATATCGCTCTGCTATGATAAATCAAGCTGTACCTTGAGAATCATTTCTTTCACCGTATACCCACCAAGAAGAAAACTACCAGCAAATGAAAACCAACGCAGTATACCTTTGACATGGCGTTTCCCAAGCTGATACACACTCACAACGAGGGAGCGAGGCCTGTCAGCTCTTACTCATACTGCCAACGGAGGAGCAACTGCTTTGGTTGGAAGAGGGACAGGTAAAATCCAAAACATTGTAGAATTCAATAGGTGAACCAATAATGCTTTCCCGAAAGTAACAGTGAATCGCTCATTTCACTCAGGGTGGCACCATCGTGTTGCACATTCTTATACAGGAAACATTGCATACAGCTCTGCTAGGCATATGCACTCAGTGTAGTATGATGTACGTTGAAGAGAAACAGGGAGAATCAGGTATCACACCAAAGACACAGCCAGTATAATCGTTGTTGCCCCATTCAGTGACGTGCAGTTTTGAGGAATGTCTCCCATGGAAGACTCTTATTTTCCGGAAACGAAACAGAGGCTCTCGGGCCTTGTTGTCAAATGAATCCGCAGAGCCATTGTATTCGGTATTTGATGCCGTGTAAACAGAGGAAACTTTTCAGCATTCACGGTGAATGAAGCCTGCTTGGTGACCAATGGCTGTGGAGATCTGGTTCCAGTGAGGGCAGCACGTGAGGTTGCACTCTGGTCACCCAACGCTCCCTGACTCCTATAGTGTATACACAGGGACGCTCTGAGAATCAGGGATGAGAGCGTGCACAAAGCCAGCTTAATACAGACTGCCAATGAATAGCAGTGCAGCGCACGCTTGGATAGCCTGTCCCCAGGAAGTCCCCCGTCACCACCAGTTTAACACAGGCTCTCCGTGCTTCTTCAGAAATGAAAACGGCACAGCATTGGTAGTCCTTATTAGGTTTCGATGCCATAGGGCAACACAATTTAGAATTCTCCCATAAACAAATAATGCTCTCCTGCTCGTCACTGGGGAGCACTTATATCACTCATTGGGGCACTATGTATCGCAGAGTTCTATCCGTGAAACACGGACGTTTCACTCTCGTAAGCAAAGGCCCTCTATGGGAAGGAACACAAATCAAGGGAAAAGAGTGAGAATGAGGTATTACAGCAGGCAGCAATGAAGAATACTAGTCATAGCAATGAGATAACACTGCGGCACACATTTGGCACACACTTCACCAAGGAAGATACCTATTCACTACAGGCCTAGAAGAGGCTATTCCCAACAGCAATCCACAGTGCAATTGTTTTCCCAGGACAGGAAAAGGTATAAAGAAACAATAATACAGAATTCTCCCGGGGCACACATAACGCTTTCCCACCAGTAACTGTGAATGTCTGAGATCACGCATTGTGGCCCAGTGGAGTTGAGCTTTCCTGAATGTGAAAGGCTGACGAGACGCACAGCCAAAGCAGTCACCATGGAGAGCGTAATATACATGAATGGGAACAAGTGACAATCAGGAACTAACCATGCACCAATGCCTTAGAGTACTCAATGCCAGTAAAGGACAGGGCAGCACACTTTTCACACAGCATTTTCCAAGGGAGATTCGCATTCAAAACAAGCACAAGGAAGGCAGACAGCTCTTTTTCGTCAATGCGATTGGCGGAGCAATTGTGTTTCCTACAACACAAAAATTTGAAAAGGAGAAAGATTTCAGAATGCACACAGTGAATTCACCAAGTCATGAATTCGTACTCTACTGTGGAGTTTCCATGGCCCACGGGTGGCACCACTGAGCTGCACTTTCCCATAGGTGACCGATTAAAGTCTTCCTAGGTCAAACAGAAGAACTCTGCAGAGCATAACTGAAAATGAGAAGACGACTGTGAGACTCATGTATTGGAGCATGCACCAAGTTAGAATAACATTGATATCCCTGAAAGAGTGCAGCACACAGTTGAAGACCCGTCTCCAAGAAAGATGCACCCTCACAACAAGCCTAACACAGGCCGTCTGCGCTTATTCAGCAAGGCAAACGGGGGAGAATGACTGCATTTCCAGCATAGGGAAACGGCAACGGGAAAAACTTCATAGTATTCAAAACGAAAGCAAGTACTGCTTTTCTACAAGTGAGTGTGTAGCACTCATTTTACTCAGTGTGTGGCACAATTTACATGCTCATTCCAAAATGTGAAGTATTGACATATGGCTCTGCTATGATAAATCAAGCTGTACCTTGAGAATCAATTATTACACCGTACACCAGCAAGAAGAAAACTACCAGCAAATAAAAACCAACGCAGTAGACCTTTGCCATGGCGTTTCCCAAGCTGATACACACTCATAACGAGGGAGAGAAGCCTGTCAGCTCTTACTCATACATGCCAACGGAGGAGCAACTGCTTTGGTTGGAAGAGGAACAGGTAAAATCAAAAACATTGTAGAATTCAATAGGTGAACCAATAATGCTTTCCCAAAAGTAACAGTGAATCGGTCATTTCACTCAGGGTGGCACCATCGTGTTGGCATTCATATACAGGAAACATTTCATACAGCTCTGCTAGGCATATGCACTCAGTGTAGTATGATGTACGTTGAAGAGAAACAGGGAGAATCAGGTATCACACCAAAGACACAGCCAGTATAAACGTTGTTGCCCCATTCAGTGACGTGCAGTTTTGAGGAATGCTCCCATGGAAGACTCTTATTTTCCGGAAACAAAACAGAGGCTCTCGGGCCTTGTTGGCAAATGAACCCGCAGAGCCATTGTATTCGCCATTAGATGCCGTGTAAACACAGGAAACTTTTCAGCATTCACCGGTGAATGAAGCCTGCTTGTTCTCCAATGGCTGTGGAGACCTGGTTCCAGTCAGGGCTGCACGTGAAGTTGCACTCTGCTCACCAAACGGTCCCTGACTACTACAGTGGATACAGAGGGACGCTCTGAGAATCAGGGATGAGAGCATGCACAAAGCCAGCTTAAAACAGACTGCCAATGAATAGCAGTGCAGCGCACGCTAGGATAGCCTGTCCCCAGGAAGTCCCACCGTCACCACCAGTTTCACACAGGCTCTCCGTGCTTCTTCAGCAACGAAAACGGCACAGCATTTGTAGTCCTTACTAGGTTTCGTTGCCATAGGGAAAAACAATTTAGAATTCTCCCCATAAACAAATAATGCTCTCCTGCTCGTCACTGGGAGCACTTATATCACTCATTGGGGCACTTTGTTTCGCAGAGTTCTATCCGTGAAACACGCACGTTTCACTCTCGTAATCAAAGGCCCTCTAAGGGAAGGATCACAAATCAAGGGGAAAAGTGAGAATGAGGTATTACAGCAGGCAGCAATGAAGAATACTAGTCATAGCAATGAGATAACACTGCGGCACACATTTGGCACACACTTCACCAAGGAAGATGCCTATTCACTGCAGGCCTAGGAGAGGCTATTCCCAACAGCAATCCACAGTGCAATTGTTTTCCCAGGACAGGAAAAGCTATAAAGAAACAGTAACAAAGAATTTTCCGGGGCACACACAACGCTTTCCCACCAGTATCTGTGAATGTCTGAGATCACGCATGGTGGCCCAGTGGAGTTGAGCTTTCCTGAATGTGAAAGGCTGACGAGACACACAGCCAAAGCAGTCACCATGGAGAGCGTAGTATACATGAATGGGAAAAAGTGACAATCAGGAACTAACCATGCACCAATGCCTTAGAGTACTCAATGCCAGTAAATGACAGGGCAGCACACTTTTCACACAGCATTTTCCAAGGGAGATTCGCATTCAAAACAAGCACAAGGAAGGCAGACAGCTCTTTTTCGTCAATGCGATTGGCGGAGCAATTGTGTTTCCTACAACACAAAAATTTGAAAAAGAGAAAGATTTCAGAATACACCAGTGAATTCACAATGTCATGCATTCTTACTCTACTGTGGAGTTCCATAGCCCACCCTGTGACACCACTGAGATGCACTTTCCAATACGTGACCGATTAAAGTCTTCCTAGGTCAAACAGAACAACTCTGCAGAGCATAACTGAAAATGAGAAGACGACTGTGAGACTCATGTATTGGAGCATGCACCAAGTTAGAATAACATTGATATCCTGAAAGAGTGCAGCACACAGTTGAAGACCCGTCTCCCAAGAAAGATGCACCCTCACAACAAGCCTAACACAGGCCATCTGCGCTGATTCAGCAAGGCAAAAGGGAGAATGACTGCATTTCGCAGCATAGGGAAACGGCAACGGGAGAAACTTCATAGTATTCAAAACGAAAGCAAGTACTGCTTTTCTACAAGTGAGTGTGTAGCACTCATTTTTCTCAATGTGTGGCACGATTTACATGCTCATTCCAAAAGGTGAAGTATTGACATATCGCTCTGCTATGATAAATCAAGCTGTACCTTGAGAATCATTTCTTTCACCGTATACCCACCAAGAAGAAAACTACCAGCAAATGAAAACCAACGCAGTATACCTTTGACATGGCGTTTCCCAAGCTGATACACACTCACAACGAGGGAGCGAGGCCTGTCAGCTCTTACTCATACTGCCAACGGAGGAGCAACTGCTTTGGTTGGAAGAGGGACAGGTAAAATCCAAAACATTGTAGAATTCAATAGGTGAACCAATAATGCTTTCCCGAAAGTAACAGTGAATCGCTCATTTCACTCAGGGTGGCACCATCGTGTTGCACATTCTTATACAGGAAACATTGCATACAGCTCTGCTAGGCATATGCACTCAGTGTAGTATGATGTACGTTGAAGAGAAACAGGGAGAATCAGGTATCACACCAAAGACACAGCCAGTATAATCGTTGTTGCCCCATTCAGTGACGTGCAGTTTTGAGGAATGTCTCCCATGGAAGACTCTTATTTTCCGGAAACGAAACAGAGGCTCTCGGGCCTTGTTGTCAAATGAATCCGCAGAGCCATTGTATTCGGTATTTGATGCCCGTGTAAACAGAGGAAACTTTTCAGCATTCACCGGTGAATGAAGCCTGCTTGGTGACCAATGGCTGTGGAGATCTGGTTCCAGTGAGGGCAGCACGTGAGGTTGCACTCTGGTCACCCAACGCTCCCTGACTCCTATAGTGTATACACAGGGACGCTCTGAGAATCAGGGATGAGAGCGTGCACAAAGCCAGCTTAATACAGACTGCCAATGAATAGCAGTGCAGCGCACGCTTGGATAGCCTGTCCCCAGGAAGTCCCCCGTCACCACCAGTTTAACACAGGCTCTCCGTGCTTCTTCAGAAATGAAAACGGCACAGCATTGGTAGTCCTTATTAGGTTTCGATGCCATAGGGCAACACAATTTAGAATTCTCCCATAAACAAATAATGCTCTCCTGCTCGTCACTGGGGAGCACTTATATCACTCATTGGGGCACTATGTATCGCAGAGTTCTATCCGTGAAACACGGACGTTTCACTCTCGTAAGCAAAGGCCCTCTATGGGAAGGAACACAAATCAAGGGAAAGAGTGAGAATGAGGTATTACAGCAGGCAGCAATGAAGAATACTAGTCATAGCAATGAGATAACACTGCGGCACACATTTGGCACACACTTCACCAAGGAAGATACCTATTCACTACAGGCCTAGAAGAGGCTATTCCCAACAGCAATCCACAGTGCAATTGTTTTCCCAGGACAGGAAAAGGTATAAAGAAACATAATACAGAATTCTCCCGGGGCACACATAACGCTTTCCCACCAGTAACTGTGAATGTCTGAGATCACGCATTGTGGCCCAGTGGAGTTGAGCTTTCCTGAATGTGAAAGGCTGACGAGACGCACAGCCAAAGCAGTCACCATGGAGAGCGTAATATACATGAATGGGAACAAGTGACAATCAGGAACTAACCATGCACCAATGCCTTAGAGTACTCAATGCCAGTAAAGGACAGGGCAGCACACTTTTCACACAGCATTTTCCAAGGGAGATTCGCATTCAAAACAAGCACAAGGAAGGCAGACAGCTCTTTTTCGTCAATGCGATTGGCGGAGCAATTGTGTTTCCTACAACACAAAAATTTGAAAAGGAGAAAGATTTCAGAATGCACACAGTGAATTCACCAAGTCATGAATTCGTACTACTACTGTGGAGTTTCCATGGCCCACCGGGTGGCACCACTGAGCTGCACTTTCCCATAGGTGACCGATTAAAGTCTTCCTAGGTCAAACAGAAGAACTCTGCAGAGCATAACTGAAAATGAGAAGACGACTGTGAGACTCATGTATTGGAGCATGCACCAAGTTAGAATAACATTGATATCCCTGAAAGAGTGCAGCACACAGTTGAAGACCCGTCTCCAAGAAAGATGCACCCTCACAACAAGCCTAACACAGGCCGTCTGCGCTTATTCAGCAAGGCAAAGGGAGAATGACTGCATTTCCAGCATAGGGAAACGGCAACGGGAAAAACTTCATAGTATTCAAAACGAAAGCAAGTACTGCTTTTCTACAAGTGAGTGTGTAGCACTCATTTTACTCAGTGTGTGGCACAATTTACATGCTCATTCCAAAATGTGAAGTATTGACATATGGCTCTGCTATGATAAATCAAGCTGTACCTTGAGAATCAATTATTACACCGTACACCCAGCAAGAAGAAAACTACCAGCAAATAAAAACAACGCAGTAGACCTTTGCCATGGCGTTTCCCAAGCTGATACACACTCATAACGAGGGAGAGAAGCCTGTCAGCTCTTACTCATACATGCCAACGGAGGAGCAACTGCTTTGGTTGGAAGAGGAACAGGTAAAATCAAAAACATTGTAGAATTCAATAGGTGAACCAATAATGCTTTCCCAAAAGTAACAGTGAATCGGTCATTTCACTCAGGGTGGCACCATCGTGTTGGCATTCATATACAGGAAACATTTCATACAGCTCTGCTAGGCATATGCACTCAGTGTAGTATGATGTACGTTGAAGAGAAACAGGGAGAATCAGGTATCACACCAAAGACACAGCCAGTATAAACGTTGTTGCCCCATTCAGTGACGTGCAGTTTTGAGGAATGCCTCCCATGGAAGACTCTTATTTTCCGGAAACAAAACAGAGGCTCTCGGGCCTTGTTGGCAAATGAACCCGCAGAGCCATTGTATTCGCCATTAGATGCCCGTGTAAACACAGGAAACTTTTCAGCATTCACCGGTGAATGAAGCCTGCTTGTTCTCCAATGGCTGTGGAGACCTGGTTCCAGTCAGGGCTGCACGTGAAGTTGCACTCTGCTCACCAAACGGTCCCTGACTACTACAGTGGATACAGAGGGACGCTCTGAGAATCAGGGATGAGAGCATGCACAAAGCCAGCTTAAACAGACTGCCAATGAATAGCAGTGCAGCGCACGCTAGGATAGCCTGTCCCAGGAAGTCCCACCGTCACCACCAGTTTCACACAGGCTCTCCGTGCTTCTTCAGCAACGAAAACGGCACAGCATTTGTAGTCCTTACTAGGTTTCGTTGCCATAGGGAAAAACAATTTAGAATTCTCCCCATAAACAAATAATGCTCTCCTGCTCGTCACTGGGGAGCACTTATATCACTCATTGGGGCACTTTGTTTCGCAGAGTTCTATCGTGAAACACGCACGTTTCACTCTCGTAATCAAAGGCCTCTAAGGGAAGGATCACAAATCAAGGGGAAAAAGTGAGAATGAGGTATTACAGCAGGCAGCAATGAAGAATACTAGTCATAGCAATGAGATAACACTGCGGCACACATTTGGCACACACTTCACCAAGGAAGATGCCTATTCACTGCAGGCCTAGGAGAGGCTATTCCCAACAGCAATCCACAGTGCAATTGTTTTCCCAGGACAGGAAAAGCTATAAAGAAACAGTAACAAAGAATTTTCCCGGGGCACACACAACGCTTTCCCACCAGTATCTGTGAATGTCTGAGATCACGCATGGTGGCCCAGTGGAGTTGAGCTTTCCTGAATGTGAAAGGCTGACGAGACACACAGCCAAAGCAGTCACCATGGAGAGCGTAGTATACATGAATGGGAAAAGTGACAATCAGGAACTAACCATGCACCAATGCCTTAGAGTACTCAATGCCAGTAAATGACAGGGCAGCACACTTTTCACACAGCATTTTCCAAGGGAGATTCGCATTCAAAACAAGCACAAGGAAGGCAGACAGCTCTTTTTCGTCAATGCGATTGGCGGAGCAATTGTGTTTCCTACAACACAAAAATTTGAAAAGAGAAAGATTTCAGAATACACCCAGTGAATTCACAATGTCATGCATTCTTACTCTACTGTGGAGTTCCCATAGCCCACCTGTGACACCACTGAGATGCACTTTCCAATACGTGACCGATTAAAGTCTTCCTAGGTCAAACAGAACAACTCTGCAGAGCATAACTGAAAATGAGAAGACGACTGTGAGACTCATGTATTGGAGCATGCACCAAGTTAGAATAACATTGATATCCCTGAAAGAGTGCAGCACACAGTTGAAGACCCGTCTCCCAAGAAAGATGCACCCTCACAACAAGCCTAACACAGGCCATCTGCGCTGATTCAGCAAGGCAAAAGGAGAATGACTGCATTTCGCAGCATAGGGAAACGGCAACGGGAGAAACTTCATAGTATTCAAAACGAAAGCAAGTACTGCTTTTCTACAAGTGAGTGTGTAGCACTCATTTTTCTCAATGTGTGGCACGATTTACATGCTCATTCCAAAAGGTGAAGTATTGACATATCGCTCTGCTATGATAAATCAAGCTGTACCTTGAGAATCATTTCTTTCACCGTATACCACCAAGAAGAAACTACCAGCAAATGAAAACCAACGCAGTATACCTTTGACATGGCGTTTCCCAAGCTGATACACACTCACAACGAGGGAGCGAGGCCTGTCAGCTCTTACTCATACTGCCAACGGAGGGAGCAACTGCTTTGGTTGGAAGAGGGACAGGTAAAATCCAAAACATTGTAGAATTCAATAGGTGAACCAATAATGCTTTCCCGAAAGTAACAGTGAATCGCTCATTTCACTCAGGGTGGCACCATCGTGTTGCACATTCTTATACAGGAAACATTGCATACAGCTCTGCTAGGCATATGCACTCAGTGTAGTATGATGTACGTTGAAGAGAAACAGGGAGAATCAGGTATCACACCAAAGACACAGCCAGTATAATCGTTGTTGCCCCATTCAGTGACGTGCAGTTTTGAGGAATGTCTCCCATGGAAGACTCTTATTTTCCGGAAACGAAACAGAGGCTCTCGGGCCTTGTTGTCAAATGAATCCGCAGAGCCATTGTATTCGGTATTTGATGCCCGTGTAAACAGAGGAAACTTTTCAGCATTCACCGGTGAATGAAGCCTGCTTGGTGACCAATGGCTGTGGAGATCTGGTTCCAGTGAGGGCAGCACGTGAGGTTGCACTCTGGTCACCCAACGCTCCCTGACTCCTATAGTGTATACACAGGGACGCTCTGAGAATCAGGGATGAGAGCGTGCACAAAGCCAGCTTAATACAGACTGCCAATGAATAGCAGTGCAGCGCACGCTTGGATAGCCTGTCCCCAGGAAGTCCCCCCGTCACCACCAGTTTAACACAGGCTCTCCGTGCTTCTTCAGAAATGAAAACGGCACAGCATTGGTAGTCCTTATTAGGTTTCGATGCCATAGGGCAACACAATTTAGAATTCTCCCCATAAACAAATAATGCTCTCCTGCTCGTCACTGGGGAGCACTTATATCACTCATTGGGGCACTATGTATCGCAGAGTTCTATCCGTGAAACACGGACGTTTCACTCTCGTAAGCAAAGGCCCTCTATGGGAAGGAACACAAATCAAGGGAAAAGAGTGAGAATGAGGTATTACAGCAGGCAGCAATGAAGAATACTAGTCATAGCAATGAGATAACACTGCGGCACACATTTGGCACACACTTCACCAAGGAAGATACCTATTCACTACAGGCCTAGAAGAGGCTATTCCCAACAGCAATCCACAGTGCAATTGTTTTCCCAGGACAGGAAAAGGTATAAAGAAACAATAATACAGAATTCTCCCGGGGCACACATAACGCTTTCCCACCAGTAACTGTGAATGTCTGAGATCACGCATTGTGGCCCAGTGGAGTTGAGCTTTCCTGAATGTGAAAGGCTGACGAGACGCACAGCCAAAGCAGTCACCATGGAGAGCGTAATATACATGAATGGGAACAAGTGACAATCAGGAACTAACCATGCACCAATGCCTTAGAGTACTCAATGCCAGTAAAGGACAGGGCAGCACACTTTTCACACAGCATTTTCCAAGGGAGATTCGCATTCAAAACAAGCACAAGGAAGGCAGACAGCTCTTTTTCGTCAATGCGATTGGCGGAGCAATTGTGTTTCCTACAACACAAAAATTTGAAAAGGAGAAAGATTTCAGAATGCACACAGTGAATTCACCAAGTCATGAATTCGTACTCTACTGTGGAGTTTCCATGGCCCACCGGGTGGCACCACTGAGCTGCACTTTCCCATAGGTGACCGATTAAAGTCTTCCTAGGTCAAACAGAAGAACTCTGCAGAGCATAACTGAAAATGAGAAGACGACTGTGAGACTCATGTATTGGAGCATGCACCAAGTTAGAATAACATTGATATCCCTGAAAGAGTGCAGCACACAGTTGAAGACCCGTCTCCCAAGAAAGATGCACCCTCACAACAAGCCTAACACAGGCCGTCTGCGCTTATTCAGCAAGGCAAACGGGAGAATGACTGCATTTCCCAGCATAGGGAAACGGCAACGGGAAAAACTTCATAGTATTCAAAACGAAAGCAAGTACTGCTTTTCTACAAGTGAGTGTGTAGCACTCATTTTACTCAGTGTGTGGCACAATTTACATGCTCATTCCAAAATGTGAAGTATTGACATATGGCTCTGCTATGATAAATCAAGCTGTACCTTGAGAATAAATTTATTACACCGTACACCCAGCAAGAAGAAAACTACCAGCAAATAAAAACCAACGCAGTAGACCTTTGCCATGGCGTTTCCCAAGCTGATACACACTCATAACGAGGGAGAGAAGCCTGTCAGCTCTTACTCATACATGCCAACGGAGGAGCAACTGCTTTGGTTGGAAGAGGAACAGGTAAAATCAAAAACATTGTAGAATTCAATAGGTGAACCAATAATGCTTTCCCAAAAGTAACAGTGAATCGGTCATTTCACTCAGGGTGGCACCATCGTGTTGGCATTCATATACAGGAAACATTTCATACAGCTCTGCTAGGCATATGCACTCAGTGTAGTATGATGTACGTTGAAGAGAAACAGGGAGAATCAGGTATCACACCAAAGACACAGCCAGTATAAACGTTGTTGCCCCATTCAGTGACGTGCAGTTTTGAGGAATGCCTCCCATGGAAGACTCTTATTTTCCGGAAACAAAACAGAGGCTCTCGGGCCTTGTTGGCAAATGAACCCGCAGAGCCATTGTATTCGCCATTAGATGCCCGTGTAAACACAGGAAACTTTTCAGCATTCACCGGTGAATGAAGCCTGCTTGTTCTCCAATGGCTGTGGAGACCTGGTTCCAGTCAGGGCTGCACGTGAAGTTGCACTCTGCTCACCAAACGGTCCCTGACTACTACAGTGGATACAGAGGGACGCTCTGAGAATCAGGGATGAGAGCATGCACAAAGCCAGCTTAAAACAGACTGCCAATGAATAGCAGTGCAGCGCACGCTAGGATAGCCTGTCCCCAGGAAGTCCCACCGTCACCACCAGTTTCACACAGGCTCTCCGTGCTTCTTCAGCAACGAAAACGGCACAGCATTTGTAGTCCTTACTAGGTTTCGTTGCCATAGGGAAAAACAATTTAGAATTCTCCCCATAAACAAATAATGCTCTCCTGCTCGTCACTGGGGAGCACTTATATCACTCATTGGGGCACTTTGTTTCGCAGAGTTCTATCCGTGAAACACGCACGTTTCACTCTCGTAATCAAAGGCCCTCTAAGGGAAGGATCACAAATCAAGGGGAAAAAGTGAGAATGAGGTATTACAGCAGGCAGCAATGAAGAATACTAGTCATAGCAATGAGATAACACTGCGGCACACATTTGGCACACACTTCACCAAGGAAGATGCCTATTCACTGCAGGCCTAGGAGAGGCTATTCCCAACAGCAATCCACAGTGCAATTGTTTTCCCAGGACAGGAAAAGCTATAAAGAAACAGTAACAAAGAATTTCCCGGGGGCACACACAACGCTTTCCCACCAGTATCTGTGAATGTCTGAGATCACGCATGGTGGCCCAGTGGAGTTGAGCTTTCCTGAATGTGAAAGGCTGACGAGACACACAGCCAAAGCAGTCACCATGGAGAGCGTAGTATACATGAATGGGAAAAAGTGACAATCAGGAACTAACCATGCACCAATGCCTTAGAGTACTCAATGCCAGTAAATGACAGGGCAGCACACTTTTCACACAGCATTTTCCAAGGGAGATTCGCATTCAAAACAAGCACAAGGAAGGCAGACAGCTCTTTTTCGTCAATGCGATTGGCGGAGCAATTGTGTTTCCTACAACACAAAAATTTAAAAAAGAGAAAGATTTCAGAATACACCCAGTGAATTCACAATGTCATGCATTCTTACTCTACTGTGGAGTTCCCATAGCCCACCCTGTGACACCACTGAGATGCACTTTCCAATACGTGACCGATTAAAGTCTTCCTAGGTCAAACAGAACAACTCTGCAGAGCATAACTGAAAATGAGAAGACGACTGTGAGACTCATGTATTGGAGCATGCACCAAGTTAGAATAACATTGATAT
The DNA here is from genome assembly GCA_027257055.1 of Cephalopachus bancanus. Lineage (NCBI taxonomy): Eukaryota > Metazoa > Chordata > Mammalia > Primates > Tarsiidae > Cephalopachus > Cephalopachus bancanus. The sequence goes on from JAPVLO010001955.1 coordinate 34,445, forward strand.
CCCTGAAAGAGTGCAGCACACAGTTGAAGACCCGTCTCCCAAGAAAGATGCACCCTCACAACAAGCCTAACACAGGCCATCTGCGCTGATTCAGCAAGGCAAAAGGGAGAATGACTGCATTTCGCAGCATAGGGAAACGGCAACGGGAAAACTTCATAGTATTCAAAACGAAAGCAAGTACTGCTTTTCTACAAGTGAGTGTGTAGCACTCATTTTTCTCAATGTGTGGCACGATTTACATGCTCATTCCAAAAGGTGAAGTATTGACATATCGCTCTGCTATGATAAATCAAGCTGTACCTTGAGAATCATTTCTTTCACCGTATACCCACCAAGAAGAAAACTACCAGCAAATGAAAACCAACGCAGTATACCTTTGACATGGCGTTTCCCAAGCTGATACACACTCACAACGAGGGAGCGAGGCCTGTCAGCTCTTACTCATACTGCCAACGGAGGAGCAACTGCTTTGGTTGGAAGAGGACAGGTAAAATCCAAAACATTGTAGAATTCAATAGGTGAACCAATAATGCTTTCCCGAAAGTAACAGTGAATCGCTCATTTCACTCAGGGTGGCACCATCGTGTTGCACATTCTTATACAGGAAACATTGCATACAGCTCTGCTAGGCATATGCACTCAGTGTAGTATGATGTACGTTGAAGAGAAACAGGGAGAATCAGGTATCACACCAAAGACACAGCCAGTATAATCGTTGTTGCCCCATTCAGTGACGTGCAGTTTTGAGGAATGTCTCCCATGGAAGACTCTTATTTTCCGGAAACGAAACAGAGGCTCTCGGGCCTTGTTGTCAAATGAATCCGCAGAGCCATTGTATTCGGTATTTGATGCCCGTGTAAACAGAGGAAACTTTTCAGCATTCACCGGTGAATGAAGCCTGCTTGGTGACCAATGGCTGTGGAGATCTGGTTCCAGTGAGGGCAGCACGTGAGGTTGCACTCTGGTCACCCAACGCTCCCTGACTCCTATAGTGTATACACAGGGACGCTCTGAGAATCAGGGATGAGAGCGTGCACAAAGCCAGCTTAATACAGACTGCCAATGAATAGCAGTGCAGCGCACGCTTGGATAGCCTGTCCCCAGGAAGTCCCCCCGTCACCACCAGTTTAACACAGGCTCTCCGTGCTTCTTCAGAAATGAAAACGGCACAGCATTGGTAGTCCTTATTAGGTTTCGATGCCATAGGGCAACACAATTTAGAATTCTCCCCCTAAACAAATAATGCTCTCCTGCTCGTCACTGGGGAGCACTTATATCACTCATTGGGGCACTATGTATCGCAGAGTTCTATCCGTGAAACACGGACGTTTCACTCTCGTAAGCAAAGGCCCTCTATGGGAAGGAACACAAATCAAGGGAAAAGAGTGAGAATGAGGTATTACAGCAGGCAGCAATGAAGAATACTAGTCATAGCAATGAGATAACACTGCGGCACACATTTGGCACACACTTCACCAAGGAAGATACCTATTCACTACAGGCCTAGAAGAGGCTATTCCCAACAGCAATCCACAGTGCAATTGTTTTCCCAGGACAGGAAAAGGTATAAAGAAACAATAATACAGAATTCTCCCGGGGCACACATAACGCTTTCCCACCAGTAACTGTGAATGTCTGAGATCACGCATTGTGGCCCAGTGGAGTTGAGCTTTCCTGAATGTGAAAGGCTGACGAGACGCACAGCCAAAGCAGTCACCATGGAGAGCGTAATATACATGAATGGGAACAAGTGACAATCAGGAACTAACCATGCACCAATGCCTTAGAGTACTCAATGCCAGTAAAGGACAGGGCAGCACACTTTTCACACAGCATTTTCCAAGGGAGATTCGCATTCAAAACAAGCACAAGGAAGGCAGACAGCTCTTTTTCGTCAATGCGATTGGCGGAGCAATTGTGTTTCCTACAACACAAAAATTTGAAAAGGAGAAAGATTTCAGAATGCACACAGTGAATTCACCAAGTCATGAATTCGTACTCTACTGTGGAGTTTCCATGGCCCACCGGGTGGCACCACTGAGCTGCACTTTCCCATAGGTGACCGATTAAAGTCTTCCTAGGTCAAACAGAAGAACTCTGCAGAGCATAACTGAAAATGAGAAGACGACTGTGAGACTCATGTATTGGAGCATGCACCAAGTTAGAATAACATTGATATCCCTGAAAGAGTGCAGCACACAGTTGAAGACCCGTCTCCCAAGAAAGATGCACCCTCACAACAAGCCTAACACAGGCCGTCTGCGCTTATTCAGCAAGGCAAACGGGAGAATGACTGCATTTCCCAGCATAGGGAAACGGCAACGGGAAAAACTTCATAGTATTCAAAACGAAAGCAAGTACTGCTTTTCTACAAGTGAGTGTGTAGCACTCATTTTACTCAGTGTGTGGCACAATTTACATGCTCATTCCAAAATGTGAAGTATTGACATATGGCTCTGCTATGATAAATCAAGCTGTACCTTGAGAATCAATTATTACACCGTACACCCAGCAAGAAGAAAACTACCAGCAAATAAAAACCAACGCAGTAGACCTTTGCCATGGCGTTTCCCAAGCTGATACACACTCATAACGAGGGGGAGAAGCCTGTCAGCTCTTACTCATACATGCCAACGGAGGAGCAACTGCTTTGGTTGGAAGAGGAACAGGTAAAATCAAAAACATTGTAGAATTCAATAGGTGAACCAATAATGCTTTCCCAAAAGTAACAGTGAATCGGTCATTTCACTCAGGGTGGCACCATCGTGTTGGCATTCATATACAGGAAACATTTCATACAGCTCTGCTAGGCATATGCACTCAGTGTAGTATGATGTACGTTGAAG